>JAUEKU010051531.1:0-13851 GCA_032274805.1 Gypsophila paniculata | reverse complement strand
AATGTGAAAAGCAATAAATTTGTGGAATGTCATTGAATAGGTCAAAGTTATTAGAATAAGTTGATTGCACTAGTTGAATTTACAATATACTAATGCAAATACGTTTTGATGATTTGTTTACCTATTAATTTTGGGTGTAAGTATTAGTTTTCCTTTTTCTTTTCTAATTTCAGTATATTTGAAATTCTAAAGTAATCAATCACTTGCATATTAATACAAGTTGAGCACCTATCATTCAGTAGCAAGATATGCTATTGGTTCTGTCGTGTCGCCCCGTCTTGGTCATTTGCCAGAGACAAATGTAAACAACTAAACATATGAACGAGGGATGGCACTAACATAATTTTATTCAAAATTTATAGCGATAGTAAATATATTTTTGACTCATTTTAAGGGAGATAGTTTACCTAACCCATCTTATTCCTTTCAATAATTACGACACTTTAAGCCCATATACCTTAATTCCTGTCAACAATTATGACATTGGAGGCCTGTACACTGTTTTTCAGACCGATTTCTTGTACATTGTCTAAACGGTATGCTCTTGGAGTACATGATTACTAATTAGTTTAGTATATCCAGATGCTCAATGTGTAAGCTGTCCGTTTGCACGGGGTCTACATTAACCTAGTTCACTTTCCTGAAGTTGTTCCGTTTCGTCTTTCAAATCCCAATGTTAATTTCGACATGAAGACTTCACCTCTGAACACCGAACAACATCCATTTTTTTACACTTGCTTGTGTGTCACGTGTGTACACGACAATTTGACGCTTCATTTTACGCACCCGAAAAAAAAAGTCGTGAAATAGCCGTGTTCAATATGCACCTTTGTCCGACAGATGCAACCGCATAAGAGTGACATACAGTCAAGTAATAACCAGCCCGATTATTCCCGATGCATTTATGTGGCATAAAAAAAAAACTCCCTCTGGTTAATGTCAATTGTTATTCCTAATAAACGTTATCTCCAATGATTCAGGTGGACCGGGGTGTTAAATCTCCACCAGATATATCCATGGACATCAGCAAGCTGCTTAAAACGCTGAATATATCTCCGACTTCTTACAAAGACGGTGTTCAACTCACACTCGGCAATTCCTGATTGCTCCATCTGCCTGCAGCAACCCTCAATTACGACGGAGCCTCTTAAATTGTTATCGAGACATTGATGCTGCTCAAACCTTGCCATGACTTGGAAAACCTCAATTTAACTATGTACTCCGTATGCTGTAAGATGCCTTTTTTGGTCAAGATAGTTATAATCACTCTTTGTAGAAACACAAAGTCATTGATTTTCCTTTGAAGACTTTGACATTGGAAAATGAACTGCGCCAATATTAATTAGTCTCTTATGAGATGGCTATATAAGGTAGACAATGAAACAACCAGTTTACGACAATCAAAGGTGATGGTTGGAGTCCAATAATTGGCCTTTTTACTTTAACACTCCCCTCACGCGCAGGCTCGTAAGCGTCGACGCGTGGATAAACTCATGGTGTCATGCGGCTTTAATACCATATTTGAAGATCAATTCAACCAAAACTTTAAGGTGAAGTCTAATAATTGGTCTTTATACTTTAACATTAATGTTGCTCCACATGAAAAAAAGAACTCGAAAAAAACCAAATGGAGTGAGTTCGGGCAGAATCACGCTACTTCATTTACAAAACAATCTTACCCAATCTTGCGATTCCAGTTATCTTTTTATGTTGACTTCTAAAATATACTCCATCCCATTCATTGGAATTGCTACATTTGCCATTTACGTCTCATTCATTAGATTTGCTACATTTCCTAAAATTCCTCTCACACAACTTATTTTATTCCACATTTTTTCTCTCTCCTTACCCACATCCACCCACTATCTTAATAACCGTTGAGAGGGAGTATTCATTAGTTTACATTTACCTTTTTAGGTCGTGTTCCTTTTTTACTTCTTAGACTTGAATATCGAAGTAAGAATGAAAATATTTTTGTAAAAATTGAACTGAACATAACTTAAGTTCAAAATAACGATAAATACTTTTTACCATAATTTCTACGGAGTACTTTTAACTCGTATCTCTTAAAAGAAAAAACGATCCGCTACATTAGCATGATAAATACTAGGAGTACTATTAAAATGCATGGTAAATTCATACTAATATAATGCTCTATTTTTCAATTTTCGTTTATCCTAAGTAAGTCGCCGATGAGAATCGAATGCCGACGTTAAAATAACTTTCACCCCCAATTTCTAAAATCATAAGCACACTTATTCATCGAAGAGACCTAATTTCAATCAATCGATCAATCAATTTGTCGTTCGATTTCCAATTTCATCATTCAATCAGGTAATTTAGTCATTTCAATTCCTCATCTTTTAATCAATTTCCAATCATTTCAACATTTATTCATCCTCGTTTACGATTTCCTCCTTTTTTCCGTCAAAATTAGGGTTAGGGTTTCAGTAGTAAACTAATTCCTATCAATTAATCAAACATTTGCGCTGTAATTACTGTGATTAATCATCAATGAGTAATTCTTGTGTACAACGGTCTTACTCGTAGGACGATATGCTTGTGAGTAAACGTGATCACTTTAATGCTTATTTTAGCGCTTATTGTGATCACTTTTAGAGGTTTTAAAATGGTCACAATTAAGCGTTAAATTGGTCTCAACAAGCATCAAGACGGTCTCATTTGAGCAATTGTGATAATCAATAATCTACAATTCGGCGTGTTTTTGATAATTTAGGTGAGAGAAATATGGGTGGAGGTGGAGGAGATGTAGGTGATTTTAGGAGCAAGGTGTGGAGCATGCCTGGTGGGCCCAACTGTAGGCCCAAACACTGGCGTCGTAACACCGCCTTCGCCCTCGTTGGTATCTTCCTCGTTTGTGTTCCTATTGCTGTTAAATCCGCTCAACTTGAGGTATTTCCGCCTTTTCTTTTGGGTGTGTGTTTTCATGATCGTTTGATTTGGTGTGGTTTTGGTGTTATGTTTATTGTGTTGTCGTTTTGATTTGGTGGTCAAACGAGGTCAACTTTGTCGAATTTGATTGATTTGTTGGTTGATGAGTTGGAAGTAGTGTGTGGTGTGAGGGAATGTCGGTTAAAGTTCATGTTGTTTTGGAGAGTTTAAGTCGAACGGGGACAGTATGTGTTGGGGTGAAGCCGTGAAGGGAGTGTTTGGTTCGGGATTCGGTGATTGCAGGAATGACATTGTGAGTTGTGATCAGTTGTATTTGGATACTGAAATTGAATATGGGGTGGATTGACGACGTGTAGAAATTGTATTAAGGTAGCCCTAATAACATTGAATGTAGCCACATATTTTGCCCCAGCTTGAAGATAAATCCGTTTTTTGAAACGTTATTGGTCCATATGTTAGAGGAAGGTACGTACAATGATGATGCTGAGGGTGAGGAATAAAAATGATAAGATGTCATTTTGTAAAGGTTTTTGTTGATAAAGGTAGAATAACGAGTCCCTTTAATTTTCTGCTTTCTGTTTTCTTAATGTGTAATCGTACCAATTCTTATCCTCGTACATGGATTTATTGTTCTATATCACTCACCTTCAGGGGGTGGGAGTTCTGTTGGAGTTACCATCTTATCCGAAAAAGAAAAATGTTTTCTCGAGGGCGTTGACCATTTTAGCTCAATCTAAGTCGCCCTGTGACCTGAGTGGTCCTGGCTTACCTGATTTGAAGGCTATAATATATGCCTGGAACAATTTTACGAGGGACGATGTGCATTACCGTAGCCTAAACTGGGTGAACCTGTCATATCTTAACTCGTTCAATAATAATGCCCTTGGCACGTAGAAAGTTCTTATGGCAGACTATTTGCTGCACTGTTTATCTACCTGCTACAAGCCTACAACTATTATAAACAGCCAGCCTCCATGCAAATATATACATGACCATAACCTTAATTGAGGGAGCCAATCTGCGTCTGTATTCGTTCTTGTGTGGGGATTTCGATAAATTTTTCCATATTTTGTGCATGAAGTTTTGCATGGTAGGGTTACAGCAGCTGACAGTTCATTTATTTTTAACCGTTTTAGAAATTCTGCTCTATGTTATAGATTGGTGTTGTCTGTTGGTTTCTTACATCTTGTTCTTAGAACTTAGAAGTGCTGATGATGGTATTTGTTGCAGCAACGACCTCATGAGCCTGTTCGCCCCATTCCTTCTCAGATGTGGTGCAAGAATTTTGGTAACAAAGAATACTAGAGTCACCTCATGTTGTTTTTGTACCGATAAATGTGTTTTACGAAGTATCTTAAACGTCTATAACTGAGCAGCTTTGCGTACTCGCCTGTGAGGGATTCTCAATAAATTGAAATTGCATAGATGACCATTGTTTTTGTAGTTTGAATCTTGCCGTGAAGAATAATAACATTCACATTTACCATCGGTTATTGCATTTGAACCGGCTGCTATAATACTTCAGCTCTTTATCGTTCGTATTAACTCTTGATCATTAGTTTTTCATATAAGCTCAACTCCCATATTGTGCGACTTTTTGTGCTATAGATTGAACGACTTAGGCGTTTTCCATTCCAGTGGAGTGGAAGACTCGTTGTTGTTTGGCTCCTGAATATGAAAGAATTACTACTCATTCGATGCTATTCTCAATACAAGTCATGATGGGTCTCCCAAACAGAATTTCTTCGTGACAGAGGCAAGGTTGCATACATTTAATCTTCCGAAAATAACCTTTTCCCGTGTGGTCAGAGTCCCATGGGAAAAGTATTGCTAAAAATGACACTGTCTGAGATTTAAAAACTCTAGTGGGATGCTCATTCACACGGGATATCACATTCCGCATGCTCCCTCTTTTTCTACATATATGCAGCGCCAGGAATAAGATCAGGCTGAAAAGCATGGTCGATGTACAAACCTGTTGGAGCCCGTACGGCCCAAGGTAACGTTATTACTCGACCGTGTATCGGATGCATTATTCAGAAGGGAACATGCTAGGGTCGGTTTCAGAAGGGAACATGCTAGGGTCGGTCGTGTCTGGTCTCTTGACCATAGAACATTATCTCAGTCATAGATTCTAGCATAAATTCAGCTACATTACTATCCTTTGCTTTGCAGAGAAATGATGCATACCTGAAATAAGTATATGATGCTTGGCCACCCAAAATTTGCTTTATCTTTTGACATTAACATATGAAGAAAGACATTGGAATATGTTTTACTTGGTTCCTATGAAATCAATTCCCTGAAAAAGGTTCGGTACATTGGTTTAGAGCTTTCAGGAACCTGTACTGAGCATTTCGCATCGTTTTGATTCCAACAGTGTGCGCAGAACTGCAACCTGCAGTTGCCAAGTTGTGGGCGTATGTTGCGATTGAAACCTATGATCAGGGTTCAGTTCTCGTCCATTCCGTGTTTGAATTCTGTTTCTATGACCAGGTTTTAGTTATGGTCCATACCGTGTGTGAATCTTGCGCCTTATCTGCAAACTAAATGCCCAGAAAGTTATGATTCTTATTCTCTATTATGAGTAGTTAATCGTGGAAAAAGGCATGATGTGATGACTCTGATGAGTAAACAAGGTACTCTATACTTCCAAATTTGACGGTAAGTCTTTAGTGAGACCACGTTATAGTATTTAGTTCTCCTCACCACGAAGAAAAATTAATCGTATAAGAAATTTTGATAAATTTGTTATCTGTATTTTCATATATAAACTTTTATGACCTTTGGTTCGGATCGATTCAAATAAATCGTAATTGCGTGCTTGTACTGTGAAACTTTGGTGAATTACAGAATTACTATTGCCAATAAATGTAAACTTGTTTTTTAAGCTGTGATATAAATGCCATATTAATCCAATGAACTTACAATTAAGTGTTTCAAGCCTTGAAGAGCTGTACTACAAATTAAAAAAGCCAAATTAATTCAACGTACTTGCAATTAATATGGAAAATATCATGAGCTTAAACGAAGATTAATTCAACGAATAATGCGACATTAGTTGAATGAGCTATTTAAAAAAAAATCGAATCCAAGTTATGAGAATTATCTCAAAATGACTTTATCAGCTGATTGAGATTGTCACGTTAATTACGTGAAGATACACATCTAAATTTTTTTAATTATTCATACATTTTTAAAGAGAAAATATAAAGTCAATTCAAATGATGAAAAGATGTATATAGCTTATATATTAAAGCAACTAACAAAAGTAATTGATATTGTCAACAATATTACACATCGTATTCTAATCTACAAGTATTATTTTGTATTTGTATCTGTATTAGATCATAAACCACAATAATGTACAAGAAGTTACTCCGTAGTATGCAATAGAATAATAATTAAAAAGATGCCTTACATTCCCTCATTTACATAAAGAATAAATGCTACTCACATGTACATTAACGTGCTACACCAAATTAAAATCACAGATAATATGAAATCGTTGTATTTGTACGATGGTTATTTGTGATAAAAAATGATGATTTTAAGATTTAAGGTTCCTACTTTGAAGGTAAGGTGATCGTTTTAGAAATTTTAAAGTGATCATCTTAGGCATTTAAATGGTCACCTTAAACCTTAAAGTAGTCACTTTTTTGGTTAAATACACCGACCGTTGCACGCAAGACTTACTCGTATATAAGTCAATTTTTTGTTTTTTAAATGCATTATACTTTTATTTTATTCATACTAATTAAAGTTTAAAACAATTATATCCATCTTACATAAAAATTTATGATAATCAATCATCGTAAAATCTACATTAATCTCACCCTCATTCATTGTGTCACCATCTTTCACGTACACTATCATTTAGTACCATACGTTAACGTGATACATCGAATAAAATCCGAATAATATTTCCCCAATCCCTACCTATAAATACTCCCCCACACACACACACATACCAAAATAGCTATCATCAAACACCACTTTCATTACTCAAACAAACACTTTCATTACGCGCGTGATCCTCAGTCTCCTCCGTACTCTGTAAGTCAACTCCTTTAAAAAAATCCCGCATTTTCTTGTCGCTTTCTTCATATCTCATTTAATTATTTTTTAATTATATATTTTAATAAAATTTTAATTTAAAATTTAATTTTTTTTTATTTTTTTATTTTGGCGAAAAAGGTGGCCAAAATGTGGAAGGTGACGCGATCAACGGCGGCGCGTGTAAGCCAAACGCGGAGGTATTCGATGTCGGCAGCCGCGGCGATACCAGGTCCGGCGATTGTGCACAAGCGCGGCATTGACATTCTTCATGATCCTTGGTTTAATAAGGTAATTTTAAATTTTAAATACGGTGACGTATTTTATAATAAATCAAGTCATTTTATTATCTTACGGTTTTTTTTATTGTCACGGTATATATTTGCGGTCGTTTGTGCTCGTATGATATGATTTATAAGCATAATGTGACGTGATTGATGAAATTTTGTGCGATGTTTTAGGTTTACGATTGTGCAACGTTTATTCGAGTGATTTTTGTTTCGTTTATTCTCTAAAAAGACGTAAAAATATGCCTTCAGTTATTGTTGATTGATATTGATATTATAATTTAAAAGTGAAAGGCGGTCTTTCACATGAATTATTCTCTTTTTTTCCTTTTCTTTTTTTTTTTAAAAAAAAAAACTATGTGAAGTCAAAACTTGTGTCAGTTGTGTGCAATGTTTTATTTTATAAGTGTTAGACCGATAATAAAAAACGGCATATTAAATAAGGAGCTAGAGAGGATAAAAAAATTGTCAACTCGCAATTCATTGTGAAAGACCGTCATTTTTACGAGTGTGTTTTTTGTAAGATATGGTTAAACATAATGGTTAATGTTGGGAAATGGAGAGGATCAGGAAGTTCTTTCATTTGAATAGTTGCTGCAATTTTTGGAGAAATTGATGAATAATGAAAAGAGTTGAACGAATAATATATCGATTTTTATGATGTTTAAAAGCTCAAAATGGAAATGTTTTTTGAAGATTCGGTCCTCGAAATGGTGAAGAGTATTTGAATACATTTTTCATTTGAGGTCGTTAACATGTGTTTTGCGGACACATGTTAGAAAAATCGATTATATAATAGTCCGACTTTCGGGGGAATTTTCGCTTGCATCTATGATCATGCTGTGTTTTTAATTCAGTGAAGATGAGTAGAGTTAGCTTCATCTGATTTTTGGGATTTTTTGAGTGTGATCATGCAATTAGACTTGAGGAATCCCTAGGTTTTTAGCTCGGAACTCCCTTTAATTCTCGGAAATTGCCTCATAATTCATCTTTTAAGTTACTTTTGAATTATCGTCTCTATTTCTATTTTAGGCATCTCTTTTGTAAGTAAAATGACACTTCTTTGTCCGTGAGACCCGCCACTAAAATTGTCGTAGGATGCTCATAGACACTCCTTTTTTCCTCCTAAATTTTGCCCCTTTTTTTGAAAGATGGCAAATAGGGCTCGATGAAAAGTGGAGAAAGTACATTCTTTGACAAACATTTGTATGTACCTTATTTCAACATCATGTTAAAGAGAATTTATTATGTCACTTAAGTGATGTGTCAATTCCTCCACGAAAATGTTATTTTCACACTTTCAGGAGTGAATCTTCCCGGGAAGACGAAAGTAAACTGACTTGGTTCTTTAAAGGACAACTTACGATAAGTATTCTCTAGGACATTGTCCGATAAGGTGATGTGAAAAACTGAAAACTTTGGGAACGTGATCGGCTTGGCTAGTTGGCTTGCAATATTTTCATGCTTCGCATAAACATCCAATGAAATTTTGTATTTAACATGTGCTACCGAGTATAATATTGCAAAAATATTACTTGGTGGTTTATCAGTATATTTACCCGATCGTCAGCAAGGGTGCTTTTAGAGCTAACGTCTTTCTTCATTGAAGGACTCTTAACTGTAGTCATTTGTGGGTTGAATAATTGCTTTTCAGGATACTGCCTTCCCCATGACAGAGAGAGATCGTCTCGGGCTTCGTGGTCTCCTGCCACCTCGTATTGTCTCATTTGAGCAGCAATATCATCGTTTTAGTAAGTTCATTTTCTTTCCCCTCTACATCAAGTATGTCTTCTGGTTAGCTCCGGAGGTATTGACCAACTAATATAATTGTCTTCCTATTTTTTGACCTACTATAATACTACTCCCGTAATATTTATATATTCTGCTTTCATTAGCCTTTGTGTCTGATTTCTGAATGATTCAAAACTGAATTAGAAGCCCATCCCCTAGGTGATTTGTTTTCATTAACATTTCTTAGGACAAACCCTCATTGTCCATACACATGTTTGTGGTAGAAAAGAAGATGTTTACGGCATTGGCCTTGTTTACTTGGAAACAAAAAGTTACGAGAACGAAATATGTTAATTGATTAAGAAAGTGAAATATCTGCTGTGTATCTCGTGTTGTGGACATTGTTGGAATTTGAGAGCGAAGTATCGATTCCCAAACATGGATTTTGAAGTATCATTACAATTTTTGAATTGGTCCTTTTCCATTTTGTGATCAATTACAGTGGAATCATATCGCTCGTTAAAGAGAAATACACAGGGGCAACCAGAGAGTACTGTATCTTTGGCAAAATGGAGAATCCTGAATAGATTGCATGACAGGAATGAGACATTATATTACAGAGTAAGTCCCACGATTTCTTTCATTGACTATGAGTTGTTATGATCTGAGACTTTATGTTCATTGTATTTAGGTCCTTATTGACAATGTCAAAGACTTCGCGCCTATTATATATACTCCAACTGTAGGGCTGGTGTGTCAAAATTACTCTGGCTTGTTCAGACGTCCTCGTGGAATGTATTTCAGCGCTAAGGATAAAGGAGAGATGATGTCCATGATATATAATTGGCCAGCTGAACAAGTATGTCCTGAACATCTCTTTTTGTATGTCTTGTTTCACTTGCAGACTGTAGTTTTGAGGGAACCCACAGTTGCTAGAGATGGTTATCATAACCTTTAGAGCTTGACATGTATTTATTTCAATTATCGAGTATCTTGATCTCAGAAAGTGGAGACTTTTGTCTGAGGTGTCATAACATGGTATTCCTCAATAATATTATCATTCTCCTTGCACCTTTCACTTTGACATGTGGCCTCCAAAAATAGGAGCGACATGATAACTGGTTCTCATTCTTACTCCGTTAGGATGGGATCTCTTCTTTCCAGGATTGCTCGCTCATTTCTTACGTTAAATACAGGTTGATATGATAGTGGTCACAGATGGCAGCCGCATTCTTGGTTTGGGTGACCTTGGAGTACAGGGAATCGGAATACCAATTGGGAAACTTGATATATATGTTGCTGCTGCCGGGATGAACCCAAAGCGGGTATGACTATGTTCTGGTGTTCAAAATTGTTCTTTGTGCTGAATTTATCATTGGGTATAGTTGACGAAAGTGTATGTGTCAATTTGCTTATCCACGTTTCTTAACATACCGTCAGGTACTCCCTGTGATGCTGGATGTCGGTACTAACAACCAGAAGCTTCTTGAAGATCGCCTATGTAAGTAATGCTGCTATAGCCATTCGCTTCTGGTGCTGTGTTGTTCCGTAGTATGTTTTGTAGATGATATGTGGAAAACGATGCCAGTTGCTCTTACTTCATATGTCTGTTGGGGAATTTTCTGTAATTGGCACCTGTATTTTCTGAGTTTTATTTTTTTCTTGCTGGCATATTACTATATCCTATTCTTTAATTTATTTCAATTTCTCTCAAATATGATCGAAGACGCTGGTACCTTATCTGCAATGACTTTATCACTATTTTTCCTCAATGATCATTTGGATGGCTTAATGCTTCAGAAACTCATGGTTGTGCTTGTTTACTTGGTGCCTTTTCTCTAGTATGAGCTTAACGGTTCTAATTTCCTTATGTAAAACTATGCAGATTTAGGACTCAGACAACCAAGACTAGAAGGTGAAGAGTATATTGCTATAGTTGATGAATTCATGGAAGCTATTCATACACGTTGGCCTAAAGCTATAGTTCAGGTCCGTCCTTTAAATTTCTAGTGCAACACTATAACTTCCACTCTTATAAGTTACAGAGTATAACTTAGAAATTTTTGGCAGTTTGAGGACTTCCAAATGAAGTGGGCATTTGAAACATTGGAAAGATACCGTAACAGGTTCTGTATGTTTAATGACGACATTCAGGTCAGTTTTTGTTTTGCTGTCAACAATGCCTTTTGATATGAATACGTGACAATATGACATCCAATTCTTGATATGGCTTTAACAGATGGTCAAATATATACGGAGTATTTTTTAAGTTAGCACTATGATAGAATTTGCTTGAATCAATTCACGGTTTACTGGTTTTACGTGAATCAATAACCGTACGCATTATAATATGGTATACTAGTCTGTTTTTCGTAAAACCAATAGCAGCTCGTAAGCGGTGACCTTTGCGAGAGGAAGTGATGCATTGTACGAATACTACTATCTGCTGACTCGGATTGTGCTTATAAAAGTACAACTGTTTTTCTTTGAATCATACAGTCATTTAGTTATTTCTTGTTCTGCAGGGAACAGCTGGTGTTGCTTTGGCTGGATTGCTAGGTTCCGTCAGAGCACAAGGTCGGCCATTGACTGATTTTGTGAAACAGAAAATAGTTGTGGTTGGAGCTGGGAGGTAACATTTGCCGATCTTGTTTTTGATCTGATGGAGCACGATCTCTCTTATTTTTGCGTTTCTTTCACTTGCTTTGACCTATTCCCTTCACGTCTGGCAAATTTTTGACATCTGCAATGTGGTTTTCAGTGCAGGGCTTGGTGTCCTAAACATGGCAGTGCGGGCTGTTTCCAGGATGGCTGGGGCAAGTGGGATACCGGACACACATCAGTTTTACCTTATAGATAAAGACGTATGTTTTTGTTTACCTGGGCCCTTTTTGCCTTTGATAATAGCAGTGCACTTTGATGTTTGAGACTTGACTCTTGTATTCTTGTGATACTCATTCCTAACTGAATGGTGATGATAATAATCATTCATTACCCATCTGCTGGTTGAGACTCGACTGTTAACAAATATTTTGGATTTTTAAGTAATCGATGTTGGTTCATATTTCCTGTTAGCATTATGTATCAGTGTTGTTTCTGAGCATTATGGCTCAGTTAGTTGATTATTGGGTTGACTGGTGGCCTGGTGGGTGCAGGGTGCCTTTATTACCAACTTATGGAGACTTGTGTCTTCATGGAGTTGTTTTCAAATTTTCTACTGAAACTGGATAATACGCAAATGTTATGTCTTGACTAGTCAGTGTAGAAATGATGGATATACTTCTGTGAAAGGCAATGTTAGCTTTATTGCAGTCTGACGACTCTATTTGACAGTAACAGTATGTCAATGCAGGGGCTCATTACCAAAGAGAGAAAGAATTTAGACCCAGCTGCTGCATCCTTTGCTAGATATCCTGGTGAAGATAACGGGCTTAGGGAGGGGACAAATCTTGCTGAAGTGGTACTTTTTTGCTCTTTGGACACGCTTATAAAACTTAAATCACGGAACAGTCTTCTGTGTACATTCTATTTTAAGGTTCTCAAAACGAAGAATTTAAACATGTTTGCATTTTTCAGTTACATTAACATCACATTCATAAATTGTTTAGGTGAGGAAGGTCAAGCCAGATGTGCTTCTTGGTTTGTCTGGTGTTGGTGGTATCTTCAATGAAGAGGTGAGTCTACCCATAAACTTGTATTATTTTTGCCATATGGCTGAAATATGATCATCTGTCGTGGGAAGTTAGTCTTCTCGTCATTATCTTTGCATTGCTGAGATGTATGTTCCTGAAAATGTGTTTATTTTTGCTATATTAATTATGCTGGTGAAACGTTTTTGAAGAATGTAAAAGATTTCAAGTTATCTTAGTAACGATCTTGAGGATTGATGTATACTTCACATGCATCTTTCAAGTGCGATTGGGATTTCTATCGGTATCACTTATAAAATTCCACTATACCATTGTTTCTCCCAATGTGATGATTTCAAGGTTGTCTGTTGATTCAGAAAGAATAGCGGCGGCTTATTGTGATCTTGCTTTCTTCATTTTCCTTTTGAGCTCAGTTCTCTCTTAGCTTTTTTGTTACTTCTAACTCAGGTACTGAAAGCTATGCGAGAGTCGGACAGCCCTAGGCCTGCTATATTTGCCATGTCAAACCCCACACTGAACGGTTTGTCTTCATTCTTAGGGTTTTGGAGATCTGATATATTTGCAAGTGTACTTGTTGAACTTTCTGATATTTCTCCTTGAACAGCTGAATGTACTCCTGCTGATGCTTTTAAGCATGCTGGAGAAAACATTGTTTTTGCCAGCGGAAGTCCTTTCCATAATGTCGATCTTGGTACGTGAAGCTCTGTTTTTCAGAAGTCTACTGCACTAAAATGATTGGACTTGTTGGTTTCTTTCAATAAGTCTATTGCGAAAAATAGTGGCCTGAACTGTCTGGCAACTGCTATGACAGGAAATGGAAAAATAGGTCACGTGAATCAGGCAAATAACATGTATCTCTTTCCTGGGTATGTGCCTTCATTTGAGCTCGTGTTTCTGGGGTATTAACGACCTTAGCTCAATCAATGAAGGTTTGCCATGTTTTCCACTTGAATCAGGATTGGTTTGGGAGCTCTGCTATCAGGAGCTCGGTTGATTACTGATGACATGTTACAAGCAGCTGCAGAATGGTATATAAATCATGTCCATGCTTTTTGTACCTTTACCTAAGTTATGCATGGATATTTGAGGATGAATTAAGACATGCGGCTTTTTTACCGTATGGATTTGTTATTTGCTTATTACTACTATCAAGTATGGGCTATCATTTTTCATGGCTTGTCAAGCTGCGATTTGCTTCTTCGATCTGATTGAAA
>JAUEKU010051420.1:0-13853 GCA_032274805.1 Gypsophila paniculata | reverse complement strand
TAATATTTAATAATTCGGTTTAATTAGACTTAATTATATTTCCGCCTTAGTTAATTAAAGTCACGAAAAACCGGGTTATTACAAAGGTCGTTCTCGAATCGATTATTAGAATTTGTCATTGTTTTGTTGTTGATGGAAATGAGTAAATTATGTAGATGATTTTCGTGAATTTCGATTGATTAAGATGAAAATTAGGTCTTATAATTATTTGCTCATGACTTTGTGTAAGTATCAATGATCTTCTTATTATTGTTTGAGAATGATCCAACTGATTTATAGGAATGATCCTTTTGATATATATTAATGATCTTATTGTTGTTTGATAATGATTCTTTTACTTTATAGGAATGATCGTTTGCAAAATTCATTATCTTTTTTTTAATAATCTTTTTGTTTTATAACAATGATCATATTCCTGTTTGATAATGATCCTTTCGTTTTATTGGAATGATCATTTTGCTTTATATCCATTATATTCTTGTTTTTTTGGAAGATCCTTTTGTTTTATATGATCAATGTTTTAATTGATGTTTGAAAATGATCTTTTTGTTGTAGAGGAATGATCCTTATGCTTTATATGCTTTACCTTCTTGTTTTTGAAATGATCATTTTGATTTATATCAATGATCATTATAGTTGTTTGATAATGATCTTTTTGCTTTGTAGAAATGATCATCTTGCAAAAATCATTATTTTCTTTGTTTTTTAGATTGATCGTTTTGTTTTATATCAATGATCTTATTATTGTGTGATAATGATCATTCTGTTTTATAGGCATGATCGTTTTGCTTTATATCCATTATCTTAATGTTGTTTGATAATGATCTTTTTACTTTATGTATCAATGATCTTATTTTTCGTTGATAATGAGGTTGACCATCGTTGAACACTATTGACCAACGTTGACCGGCGTTGACCGATGGCGTAACCACCGTTGACCGATGTTGACTGGCAGCGTTGACAGGCGACATTGACCGATGTTGACCGGCGTTGGCCGACTTGTTGGCATGTGTAGAGAGAATGTGCAGAGTGAATCATGACCATTGGATTGTTGAATCCAAGGGTATATATGTGTTCTCATATTTCTTATGGGAAATGGCGTTCTCACAGGATCTCAACCCTATATATCTAATTAATCTAATATATCTACCTTTAAAAAAAGGGCTATATGACGTGTCGTTTATGACTTCTGGAGGCATATTGTCCAAACTCTGATACGGCGCAATAATCTCGACAGATAATTTAAGTAGAGGTTCTAAAACTTGTCTACAATATTTGTTAATTGTCGATATACAGTGTTTAAATATATCTGCAACATCACGAAATGCAGCACCTTTATCCAAAATGTATAAGGCAATACCTATTTGCTCACCCACTGCAATAAATCTTCCATCTTGTAACAAATTTTTGTCAACCATCACATTCACCGATTGAACAAACAAATCTCTATCTACTCTTAGTTGTTCTTGACACAAACAAGGATGTGCAGTTAATAATCTATGAATATATTCACTGCCGCTTTCTCCACCTACTCTCTTAGGAATTTTGCGTGGTATAGTTTGCAATATCCTCATCCGTTCTAATGCAACAAACAATATGCCAGCGATAATATTTTTATCCATTCTAAATGCAAAAAAAAAAGTAAAAAAAGCAATAGAAAAGTTGATGACATAAGTTTTACATTATAAAGATAGCAAAAGTATCACCACAATCAATTTTCAACATATTAAATTTCAGAATGACAATATAACAAATAGTAATTAGTGCTAAGAGAAGCCATATCATGGAAAAAAAACACGCATAATCAAAGCAACTTCAGAAATCGTCACCAGTTTTCACATTAAAATAACATCTTCATTTGCTAAGCAAACTAACACATTCTGACAAAGGGAATATATTCCAGCAATTTAAATCCAACAACAAAACACAATGATCCATAACAAGCTACCTTAAACGATAAATAGACGCTAAATCACGACATAATTGGTTTATAACTTTCTCCTTTGTAGTAGAAAAATTCATCCAAATACAACACCCTTGTTCGTCATGAGAAAGTGTCCAAAAAAAATCTCCCTTATCACTCTCACGTAAAAACTTCATAGCTCTAAGAATGTAAGCATGGCCACGAGACTTCACCGCCTGAATTGAATTAAGAGCTTCTGAAATTTTCTCAAATGTGATCTTAGAAGTAGTTTGACGTTTACATCTAGAAGTCAAATCCTTAACATACTCACACATTCTTCCCAATCCTTATTGTGTCTTATTTTTGACATAACACTCCCCCTTAAGCTTTTACGTTTTTTTTTTAAACAGTAGAGTTGACAATTTTAGTTGGGGCCGACTTTGGTGGCGACCTACTTTCCTCAACAACACTAGCATAAGTGTCATAACTCACATGGTTGGTCCCTTCTTCACCACTATCACTTGAACCTTCATGATCACTCAATAAACTACCTACCAAAGTTGGAGAACTACTATTATACCCAGAATCGCCCTTCCCATTGAAAAGAGTAGTAAGATCCTCTGAGTTGGCAAGAGGCTTTTCACGATATGTCAAATCTCTATATTTGTACTTCTACATAAAAACAAGATGCAAAAGTTAGATTGTATCAAGATGCGGTCGGTGTAAGCTTTAGACACCCAAAATATTGAACAAAATTGAAAGAATGGATGGATGTGTTTTGGATGTTGATAAATCTTAGTTAGAGGTATGTAATCAGTCTCAGTCTTTAGGATAAAGTACTAGGTGAGATGCACAAGTCAAGTGGGTTTTGGGGTGCTGCTTACAACAATTCGACTCCAGCTCCTGCCAAATACGTTAACTGGGTTGGGTTCGTGGGTAACTAATTTGGGTTGTATAGTTTTGGAAACACATCAGCGAACTCTTTCCTTTTCCATCTTTCTTACTATCATATACCAACAGCTTTTATAGCCGACCAAAATAAAATCAACCACAAATACAAAAGTATTCAAATTGCCTAACAAATAATGTGTTTAACTCGAACAACCGACCAAATAAACCATGTAAATTGTAACACGATATCACAGTATCTTATTATTAAATCTTTGTATCGTTCACTATCCCATCATATAATTTCTCATGCTTGAATCACACTGGCGAATACATATATGCCATTAATTTTTATAGTCTTAACAAAAGTAAATCAATTAGAAAAAACAAAACTATTCAAATTGTCTAACAAAATCAAATCAACCACAAACACATAACCAATTTTAATTGACAAACAAAATCAAATCCTAATAACCACACAGATCAAAACTAAGTATTAAATTATATCAAGTATTGAGTAAAAAAATCAAAGCGTTCTTATTTTTAATTAAAATCGAAAGAACAATTTTGATTACAAAATCAAATTAATGAGTATAGCAATGAATTAGTGAATTACTTACCCGACAAATAAGATATTGTAGTTGCGAAGGTAGTGTGAAATACTTACCCAACAAATGAGATGAGATTACTAATAATGAAGGATGTAGTTGAGATTCGGAAGAGTATTAACGCATTCTCTAAGTGAAGTTTACAATATAGACGGCTATATTTCTAGTAGAGTTGCGACTATTTGACGTTAAATTTGCAGGAGTTAAAGGAGGTTGGCGGTTGGCGATTAATGCGATAGATTATAGGGGATGCCGTGTTTGCGCTCAGTGGAAGTTGTTTTATATTTGTTACCCCCTCCATTCCAAAGTGTTTTTCTCACTTTGAAATGGCACGTAAACTAAGAAATAGAGTAAAATAGATCAAAGGAAGGGTTGCAAGTGGGATTCTGTCATTACACAATACCGAGGTTGTTATATCGTTAATATCTGTAACTATATATTATAAAAAATTATAAAAGTTTGATATTATTATTGTAATCGTATTGACGAATTAAACAAGATCACAGAAGACCATGTTTGCTTTTATATATCGCTCAAAAGAATTGCTGAAAAAGAAAGTTTTCAAATGGGAAGAAAACGATGGAATTTCCATTTAAAGAAAGTGGGAAGAAAAGGTGAAACGGAAGGAGTATTTGTTTTTGTGTTTACTGGGGTTTTTTGGGTTTGTGTTTAGTTGTTCTGTTTGTGTTCACTCGAGATTTGTTTTAGTTCACTAACAGTTTTGTTCTTGTTAATTCTCTTTATAAATTTAGTTTTGTGTTTTTTATTTCATTAGTCTTTTAAGACCGTCTTATTTCGTGAGTCCTATAATTTATAAAATTAAACAAAGGTAAAGTAATTCACTCCTCATATGAGAGGTATCACCCTAAGTTTATTGTGATTCCGTCTCATATCAAAACTTTTGTTATTTATTTATACAATCAGTATGTCTTCAGTGTGGATATAATCATAAATAATTCAAAGATATACATTTGCACCGATCTAATCTTTAATGTTTGTTTGTATTTATTTTTTTAATAATTTTTTATTGATTGTTGTACAGCGATTTTATTACATTAGTATTACTATAATATTTTTGAAAAAATTTGCAATTACGTGTAACACCCCGAGTTATCGAACTCAAGATATCATGATTTAAATAACATAAAGTAGTGGATCAATGTATCTTTGTGATTCTTATTGAAATAAATAATGTCTTACTGAGGAAATTAAATAACAATAAAAGTTTTGCGGAAGCGATAATGAAAATGGCGGATTCCAATCTAAGCATCATCGTTCCCTCCAAGACTCCCCTATCATGCCAAGCTCATTCAACCTGTATAGAGTCTGCTCCCCAGAGGATCATCACAGGCCCACCGAATAGGGTGGACAAGAAAACAAGTAACTGTCAACACAATGGTTGGGTAAAGTACTATTTAAAATTTAAATGTATATAAATTTAAACCGATTTTGGGAAAATAAAATGTTTGAAATAATAATTTAGTTAAAATTATAAAACGTTTCAATTATTAAAATGTGATTGATCAACTACTTGAAATAATAAAATGAAAATGATAAATAAAAACTTAAAATAATAAAAATGTGAATAATAATAATTGTTTAAAATAACAAACGTTCGTAAATCTTGAGATTGAAAACTAAAACCTTCATAAGAAATCAATTGTTGGAGAAAATCTCCGGTACTATTAGTTACAATATGGATAGAGTGACCTGTGTAAGTCGGCATAACCCAACACTACGATAAATTCGACGCGATAGATTTAAGTGCATGCACCATTCAGAGGGGTATATCCCAAAGAAGTGATTCCACGACACGAGGAAGCGATCAACGACCCCATCGCTCAAAATAAATGTAGTCGTTCCATTCGTAACGAACTACCTCTACCATAAGAACCATAGATTAAAACTTTCTCAAACGGAAAACCTTCCCAACTTCTTTCTCAATATTCTTTCCCAATATCTTTCCCACAATTCGAAAACATTTCGAATAAACTTTATCAACTTTGAAATCTTAAAACCTTTGAAGTAAATTCTCAAATCTTATATCAAAATAATCCTTTTGAACATTAAGTTCATAAACCAAAATTTCATAGTTCAATAAATCATTTCATAAGATAATACTTCCATAAACCAATCATTCAAATCAAACATTGAAATAATTTAAACCATTCACGAAAAAAGTTCTACTTTACCTTGTTTTGATCTTTTCCTCAGGTATAAACTTCCACGATTAATTAGAAAGGCTCCTTGATAAAGTAGGTGTCTACATAACATAATAATATTCTAGAGTTATATAAATTCCTAATTCTAAAGTCATGATAAATGCCAATAATATATGCCTTACTTATATACAATGCATCTTACGTTCTTATTTCAAATTTATTTTTAAATCTCGGGACCTTATATTATCTACACAATCAGAGGTCTCCTAGCCTCCTAGGGTCATTACATAGAGTAGGTAAAACATAAATTCAGACAAAGTCGTGCTTAAGTTTTTAGACTCTTCATTTTCAGTAAATAACATTTTCTTGCAGTATTGAGTTTTTATTATTTTTCAAACCTTTAAACTCAGCTACTGGATTTGTCAATTTTTGTGACTCAACTAGACATCTTAATGAAGGTACATATCAAAAATTAGGTCAATTGAAGGTCTTGAAGTCAAGTAATAAGATACAAAATAGAGGACATTTCTAGATTCGATTCAAATTGCATAGTTTCACGAAAATGGTCTCTAGGACAAATCGTAAAGAGTTAGGGGTTTTTTTTATTTTGAGGGTATACTCCATAATCATATATCTATAACTCCGAATTTACATAATTAGGGGTCAAGTTTTATACAATTATTTCATAAAAATAGATTATAAACGTGATTGAAATTTCTGAACATAATTTGGACAAATTGTATCGTAGCAATTAAAATTCCGAATTTATTTTATTTCATTTTAAAATCTCATTTTTCATACACGAACATAATCTTAGAAAGTATATAAACCTATAATGATATTCATTTCATGCATAATAATTTTTTAAAGGTGATTCAAACAAGTTTCAAACTCCTAACATACAATTTCATACATAGTCGTAAACTCGTTCATAAATCTTGTTCTATTTTATTCATACTTTCTAAATGATATGCAATGATAATAAAATATTGATAAATAGTTCTTATAATGTACTTTAAAATAGGTATAAATTATATAAAGATCCACCAAGCAAAACCCTTTGAAAACCCGTCTTTAGAATGCAAAAACCAACTTGAAAGTGCTAGCGAGGTCACGGTTTGTGTGACAATATTTTCTAAATTTTTGTAAAGTATTTTGAGAGAACTTTTGAGAGGAAACTGAGTTTGTAAAGTGAAAAAATAATGAAAAATATTTAGTAATTATAGGCAAAGTTGGTGAGAATTTTATATCACCAACCATGTACCAAAACCGGCCAATCCAAGGGAATGGGGAGATGCATTTCTCCTCATTTTTTTTTGTTCCAATACCTATGGTTTTGGGAGAATATTTGAATGTATTTTGTGTGGGAAAACTATAGAATAAATTATCATGCAAATTCTTTGTACCAATAATAAATATGAGTTGAAAAATGAATTGGATAAACATCACACATGCACCGTCTGAATTAGGTATGTATTAAGAGAATTTATCTTCTATTTTTATTAAATGGTCTTCTTGAAAATAATGTAAAAATAAATAAATAAATAAATAAATTTACATATAAGTTTGTATAAAATAATATCATCATTAATAAGTGTCAAAATAATTTAAATGAAGTGTGAACAAAAATCAAAACAATGTATGTACAATTACATGTACAAACCGTGTGACATAAGTAATGTATAAATAAATTGTTTTCTTTTTTTTTTATCGTAATTACTCCATGAATATATTTAGGTTGGTGAGTGGTGCTCTTTCCTACACCTTTTTTACTCTTTCCAACACCTTTTTTTTTTTTCAATTATACCCTTCTCATTTAACCCTCCCTTTTCTCATCTCTTTTGTTTTCTCTCTTTTCATGGTTCTTCAAACATTCAACCAAATAAATGGTGACCGGAGGTGAGACGTTGGCCGGAGGCTAGTCAGAGTCGGTGACCGACGGTGGAGCGGTGGTGATAGAGGTGGGTCCCGGTGGTAGATCGTTGACGGTGGCGCACGAGGTGAGGTTCTGGCGGTGGGTCCCGGTGGTGGAGGGCCGCAGTGGGGTCCGGAGTTGGCGCGTCGGTGGTGGGGTCCCCGATGGTGTCCCGCTGGTGGTAAAGATTTGTTGGCCAAATAAGGATTGCCGTGGTGGTGGGGTTTTGGTTTTTTTTAATTTTATTTTTTGTTTAATTTTTTATGTAATTATTTATTTATCACCAAAACACTAAAAATAATCTTACAACATTGATTTTACATCGTCAAAGTGAGTATTATCAATCATATTCGATTAATTGACAAAAATTAACGTAAGAAATTGGTTGAAGAAAAGAGAGTAAATTGTGAGGAGAAAAAAAATTGGTTGAGAAAAAGAGAGTAAATTTTGAGGAGGATATCACATGAGGGGTATAGAATGGAAGAATTAGGGTATAATAGTGTAGGAAAGAGTAAACTAAGCATAGGAATGAGCAACTACGTTTGAGAAGGTAGTCAATAGTACAGTGTATTTATGTTAATTTTTCCAAAATTTTATGAGAGGATGACATTAATCTCATTTTTCGTAGCTTTATCAATTATTACCCTTCTCCAACTATTTAACATAAATGGAGATTAGAAAAACGGGTTCAAGGCCCACTCCACTGTGTGTTTGGTTACGGTAACACCCACCCACCTTCTCCTCTATCAATACCACCCACCATTATGTCTCACCATACCTACACCAGGCCCACCACCTAGGCACCTACCAACATCAGCTAGCTCCGTCTTCTAGCCATCGGCGACGTAACACCCACCACCATCGAATCAGGGTGGTGGATGTTGCGCCAACGACGAGTAAGAGGGTTTAACCCGAAACACATAAAAATTAGAAACTCTAATCGAACTTCTAACTTCTATCGTGCTAGCTAGCTCAAGTTGAGTGTTGATCGACCGAGAACATTTAGAGGGTTTATTATGCGGGCTTCGCTATCATACGACCCAAGAATGACCTAATAACTTATGTATGACATACTATTTTTTTTTTTTTGGAAACTTTATGTATGACGTACTATTGGTTCAATGTTGTGTGAATAAATGGTACTCCGTACAATATATTTTACATTAATTGAAACCGTGTCACAAACTCACAATAAACAGATTGGATCTACGGAGTGTACATGTTACTAATTAAAGTGTCACAGATCCGAATTAAACAGGCATAGGTGGTACATAATCAGTACTCCATCCGTTCCAGACTTCCAGTCATTTGTTTACCTTTGGATTTGGCACAAAGACCAAGGAGAGAGTTGAGGACTAATGAATAAATGACAAGTGGACAATAAGGGAGGAGTGAGCCAAAATTACTCATTGAATACCTTCTTAAAATAGAAAGGTAAACAAATGAATAATATACACAAAATAGAATAGATAAACAAATGACCGGAACAGAGGGGAGTACTAATTAATGCACTATCTAAAATTCTCATGCATTTGCGAATATTGCCAACGATGAATGCAAGATGAATCCTCCTGGAAAATTTATTGCGTGACCATTATAATATTAGTGTAGCACAAAAAGCTTGATTAAATAATTTTTTTAGAAGACCACTTCGATCATAATTAGGGGTGAGCAAAAATTTCCGATACAATTTTAATACACGGATACGATACGAAATTCAAAAAAAATAGTGTACTCGAAACGGTTTTCCGGGTACCCGATACTGATTTTTAAATACCGTATCATATCCGGGTCTGGAAAATTCTAAAACCGTATACCCGGATACGATACGATTTTATAATAAAAAAAATACACAAGGCCAACACTATCAGCCCAACAAAGTGAACAAAAGCAGACACAAAACTAACTCAAGGCCCAAACACACTCACAAAACAAACACAAACACAAACACAAACTCAAAACATAAACCCTAAACTCACCACAGACTCAGTCACTCACAAATAAAACACACTGACACACTCACAAACAAAACAACGACAACATTTTCGCCTTTTCAACTCCCATTTTCATCTCCTCAAAGTCAGATCTAATTCAAGGTATGTTTTTTATTCCGTTTTTTTTGGTTTTTTTTGGTTTTTATTGAAATTTCATATTATAAACTTTATCCATGTTTTTATATATCGTTTCACATTTTATATCTTTACTTATAATTTCTTGAATTGGAAAATGACAGGTATGAAAGACTTAATCTTGGAACAACCCGTTATAATGATTGATGAGACCGATGTGTGAAGCTTGATTGGCCGCTTGAGAAGTTTGAAGACTTGAGAAGTCGAGAAAATATTTTGTATTTGGTTGTATGTTTAGACTTTAGACTATCTTGTAAGTGTACTTAATTTTTTTAGAAGTATTTGGTTGTATCATTGTATGTGCCTTTGGAGTTCTGCCTTATGGAGTTCATTCTGCCTTTTGGACTTTTGGTCAATATGGTCATTGACTCATTGTGTTTGGCGTTTGGCTTTTATAATCCGTAAAACCGGGTACCCGGTTAAACCGTATCGGGTACGTTTTTAAAAAAAATGTCGTTTTGAAATCCGGGTATCCGATACGGTTTTCAAAATCGTATCGGGTACCCGATTTTGCTCACCCCTAATTGAAACTAATAAAAATCGTCTAAAGTAACAATTTGATCGACAATTTTGCGGTAAGATGCTGAAATTTATTTTTATTATTGATAAGACAATAAGCATATACATTGCTCACCATCTGAAACAAGCATAGGAATTACAATGTACAAGATGGTCGAACGTGAAGAGTAGCGGTTATGTGCAAAGTATTACAGAGTACATTTGTACACGTCTCGTCTGACAAATTTCTTATGTTTCAGAAACAGTTTAGATGTTCTTATTAACATAAGTATGTAAGTAGTTAAAAGAAGAATTTATGCCCCAACTGTCATTAGAAGGGTCTCAACATCACTCCTGGACCGTCCAATCGTATTCTGATCATCATCCGACCCTCGACTCATCACCCATATTTCTGGGATAGCTTGTACCAGATTGTTCACTGTCTCCAGTGCATAATCGGCCTCATTTGTCTTTGTGCTTCGTCCGACCTGAATGAATATCGACCATTAGATCACGAAATAATTACCTAAATCAAAGACAGTTTTACCAATAATGCATATTATTCTAATTACTGAAGATTTGATTTATAAAATGTTCAAAGCTAGCTAAATACATTAATACATATTGTTGGTTAAGACTAGAGCTGGCAATCGAGTCAATCAGGTCAGGTCTGGTCGGGTCGGGTCATTATTGGGTCATGACTACCTTCGGGTCGGGTTCGGGTCGGGTTGGTCGGGTCAATTTCATTGTTCGGGTTCGGGTCGGGTCGATTTTGGATCGAATCGGGTCATTATCGGGTCGGTTCATTGCGATAAATTTGTCAAGTTGGGTTGAGTTCGAGTGGATCGAATCATTCTTGGGTCGGGTTATTCCGATAGATCTGTCAAGTTGGGTCGAGTTTGGTTCAAGTTTAGAATGATTCGGGTCTTTTCGTGTTTGGTCATGCTGATAATTTGTCGGGTCATGTTGGATTTATGTCAAATTTTGTCTAGTATAACTTGATAATCCGTTACACATTTTTTAAGATATGTTATTTAGTTTTTAAAAATGATTTTTTCGAGTCTTTATTAGGTTGGATAAGGTCGAATAGAGTAAGGAATTGGGTTAATTTCGAGTCGGGTCAGCTGTCGAGTTGGGTCAAATAATTATCGGGTCGACTAGAGTTGGGGTCGGGTTATGGGTCATTTCGTGTGGGCTCGGGTTCGGGTCGGCCTTAATCCGGTTGTATTGAGTTACGGGTCGTCATCGGGTGGGGTCGGGTTAGGTTTGAGTTGAAGTATTTTCAGGTTGGGTCAATTGGGTTGGATAAGGCTTGCCAGCTCTATTGAAGACGGTCCTATTAACACTAATAAGCCAAGTACTCTGAGTCGATCGTTGCTAGACTTTTACACAACCGACATTTGTTTAACAGCTCGTACGCTGCTAATATGAAAAGGTACCCTAATTTGACTAGCGGGCCTACGCGTTGCAAAATAGGAGCATATTACACCGTCCACGGTCCACCCAACCATATCATTATTTCATGGTATTATTACAATTAGTAGATCATATCATCGATGGTAATACCACCAATGGTAAAACTCAATAATTTTACATGAAAATTCAACTAATTTTGTTAGAATATCAATAATAGTAAATAGAAGGCTCGACAACTTTACAACAAAACTCAACAACTTAACACTAAGCTCAAAGGTATAATTTCGTTGTATAATGCTACTATACCACTGATGATATAATAATATTTGTGGTATTATTATGTGCACTTTGCACGTGTCAGGGTAAAATAAGTCAACATACTCATTTTAATGACACGATATATACTTTGGCCAAGGCCACATGAAATATAATGTTATTAATCTGTTTGTTTTTTTTTTTTAAATAAGTCTCTCTTAAGACAATATTGCGTCTTAAATTTAAAACAAGTTAAGTATCATGTCATTTGTTCAATTGCGTATATAAGAAAAACTTTTTATTTTTTTCAATACATATTGCTTTTGTTTTATTCACATTATTTGACTCGTCTTAACCTTAAGAAAGAGATGTCCGTCTTAAATAAAATTTTGTATTTTTTTTAAATAAACTGTTGAAAATATTTTGTTGACGTGGACTCTAAAGGAGATATTAAGTCTAAACGGACCACTTTTGAGAGAATTTTTTATTTTAGAGCCCTTTTTGAAAAAAAAAAAAAAAAATCCACTATAATACGATTTCGGTTATTTTCTTCGTCCCATTTATATTTCCTCCCTTATATTTTGGAAAGCACATAAAAACCAATTGTTACCATTTTATAATACAAAGCACAATTTAATTGTAAGGAAGCAATTAATGTTAGACAATGTTGATCTTCATTTAAAATTCCAAATTAACAAGCGAGGTTTATGCAAGCTGTCAGTGATTTTAATCAGCTAAAAAAGAGACAGAAACAGAACAGACATACCAAGGCTGTCTTGAGACCCATTGCTTTTCCAGCCACGATGTTTCGATCGCTGTCGTCCAAGAACAACTGCAACGACGATAAACAAAAGTCGTCAATGAGAATCTAATATTAACTTGTATGATTTACAGAGTGACAACACTCACTTGAACACGTTCTAAAAGCAAAGGTAAAGAAATAGATTGATCTAAGAGAATGCTAGTGACTTACTGTACGAAGGGGATCAACATTGGCAGAAGAAATAGCGATTTGGAAAGCATCAAGGGACGGTTTCAAGAGAACGGGAAACTCATTAGGGCGAGTTGCCTTGGGGAGATCAGGGTTAATCGTTTCGAAGCATATAATCTGCTCAAAACAATCCACTATTCCAAGGAGGTTCAACACCTTTGTAGCGTGAATCCAATCCGAGTTTGTAAATATCTGTAAAGTAACATTGTTGAGTTCGTATGCAATTCGATTTCTTAGATGAACTAATCAGACAGATCAATTAGTTATTAAAAACTCTCCGACTTACTATTTTCCTCTGAGTGATGTTGAGTAAAATGTTTCGCAATTGAGGGTTTGGCTTGATTCGCTCGTACGGCAACCTCCCGTGCACGAAACTGATCAGTATTCAACACACCAAGTTAATAGAGGTGGAATTCCATAAAACAATGATCTTTTGATTAGCATAATTCTTGAAATTTTGAGGTCGTAAAATTCGGGTAAATCGTAAACATGAAAACAAATCGTTGGCCGAACCTGTGATAGTCTTCAGCACTGACATCATATCCAAGAGCCTGAAAGATTTGAAAGGCAAACAGAGGGAAGAGCTTAACAGAAATTATTGATGGAAATTACAATCATTTGTTAAATATCAATCATTTATTAATTGGCAATCAAACTTTTCTTCGTATAACTATATATTGATTCAAAATGTCGAGAAACCATCTTAACCAAAACCTTAAGATGATGGTTGAAGTTTTAAGATCGATTTTATATACTCTAACACATAAATAATCTCTCCATTCAGTGATTTGTTTATTTTTTTTTTTTTTTGATAAAACTTTCGGAAAATAATCAATTGGCCAAGTACTCTTCTAAAATGATTAGTCTCAACCAACTTTTTTCCAACTCATTGCTATAAAAATTATGTCAACTCCTAAAATAAGAAGTTAAACAAATTACTCGGGTGCATACGTCTAATCAATTTTATTGGCTTCACTTATAGCTAAGTCTAAAGATGTCAATGACTAATATTCGGGTGAGGATCCTCTAGAGTTTCTAATAAACTCCACCCGGTAGAGTTTCTACATATATGCTTCTACGATTGTTAA
>JAUEKU010051310.1:0-13862 GCA_032274805.1 Gypsophila paniculata | reverse complement strand
GAAACTTATTAAAAACTTCAGAAAACTTCAGACTTCAGAATTCAGACTAACGAAAAAATAAGACGAAGAGAACAGGTTCTAAGAACATTTGTTTAATTTTTCATGTAACTCTTGCCGATAAGACGGTGTTAACAATAATGTCTCCACTCTCCACAAACATAGCTTTGTTTTCCCTTAATTCTCACCCGAATCAAATCAATCCAAATCAAATCTCCATGATCATCAAACTCCATTAAAAATGTCAAAATCAAACCCTAACCCTAACCCTAATTCTTCATCATCATCATCATCATCATTAAATTTAATAGGATTAATAACATGTGAAGAACTCACAATTCTCGGCGCAGGTACAGAATCATGGCTAACAACAAACCCTAATCTTCTCACAGCACTCGATACGTACTCCCTTGCTATCGCCAACAAATCACTCATTCTAATTCTCGTCAATAACGATATCGATATTAGACTCGTGCATCGTAACCATGACTTTAGTTTAAGGGTCAAAATTGTACCCACATTGTCCCCTATTAATGCGGAGTATGTAAGTGCTATTGAATGGCTTGTTTTCGACGATGTTCGTGTTCTTGCTGTCGGGACTTCTTCTGGGTATTTGTTGATTTTTTCTATTGATGGTCATTTGATTCATAAACAGGTGATTTTTTTTTTTTTTTGTTTTTGAATTTTATAATTTTTTCGGGGTTTTTAAAGATTTTTGTGGATTTTTTTGGTGATTTAGTAGGTGGGTATGTCTAAAGTTTGAAGCTTTCTAATAATTCTCATATGTTTTTCTTATTTATTTTTGTTTGTTTGTTTCTGTAATATGTGTGTTTTTGTTGTTTTGAGGCAATTGCGGACCGTGTTAGCATGTTTATAAATTTCGACGTGTTTGGATGGAGAGATTTGGAGGGGGAGGGCGAGGGCGAGGGAGGGATCCAATTTCTGTTGTTTGTTTAGCATATGAGGGTGGACGGATTTGGTAGGGGAGGGATTCATCGTCACTCGTCCAAGACAAACCAAAATCCCTCCCAAAAAAGGAGACATTTGGGCGGAAAATGGTCCAAGCTCCCCTTCCCTTCACTTCCCTCCATTTTTTTTTTTTTAATTCGAACAAGGCCTTAGGGAAAGGTTTTGGAGGGAAAGAGAGGGGAGGGAAAAGGAGGGGCGTCATTTCCGTTGTTTGGTTAGCAAATCGGGGGTTGAGGGATTAGGAGGGGAGGGTCAAAGACAATTTGTTTCCCCTCCAACAAAGGCAAGATATGGAGGGAAAACACACACCCTCCCTTCTCCCTTTCCCTTTCCCTTTCCCTTTCCCTTTCCCTACATTTTTGTTATGCAAACAAGGCCTTAATCGTTCTTAGTGTGACTTGAGCTTGGGGTACCAATTTTTGCCGTCTCTTAGAATATCATCACATTGTTACTGTGTGATTGTGATGCAGTTTTATTTCAAGCTATATATGGATCTCTGATTGTCATCTGAACTTCGGGGTTGGCATTTATAGTATTGTCAGCTGTTGCCTTTTGATGTCGTAGGAGTAACAAAATATTTAGTAAATTACCAAGTTAGGGTTATTTTGGATTAATGCACTCATAAACCGAAAAAAAGATATCACTTTTTTAAACTATAGCTCTTTGATCAGGGAACTTTTTCACTTCTAGGTGGGAGGTCATGGGTCTTCTATCTATCCTCCTAGCGGGCATCTTGACGTCATCTTGCACTAATCTGTTCTCTGTTCTTACTGTAACTTTCTGTTATTACACAGTAAGGAATAAGGAGAGATCATGCCTGTCCAATGGTTGGTGTTTATCGAAGCATAGTGTGATTATTAGAATAGCGCACTTGTGTACCATAGGTTGCGCACTTGTGCTGATATAGAGATAGAATTGCCAAGCTAAATCTCTTTTTGACACTCTCATTATTTGTGTCTGCTTCACGTGCACGTGTGTTGGGTGGTTGTTATGATGAATCTGAATGTCGTTTCTTCAGTGCTTTTATCAGTTGAACTCTCTTCATAGTCGATCCCCGCTTGTACTGAGATAAATGCTTTGCTGTCATCTCTTCATAGATTATATATCCTGCACGGATTCTAAAGCTTAGAGTACGGGGGACAAAGAACGATATGTCGCATGATCTTTCGAATGAGGAGGTTTGCATCGTGATGGATGGAGTGATTGCACGTTTCGAAGGATCTGATTTACAGGTAATATATCTTTCTTCAAACATGGAAGCCACATTCTTGCTATTACCCTTTCAACTGGTGCTTTCGATTTAGGATTCTTCCTACTCCAAATTACAAACTATTACGAGTAATTGCTTCAAATTACTCCGGTCGCGCATCCTTGTCCATTTCTTTTCGTTATACATGAATCCCTTTCATGTTCTCAGTCTATTTCTGACTGTGTGGCATTTGTTGCTATTTGCTAGCACGTATCGACTTGTCAATCATTTTCCTCCATTCTATCTTTTGTAACTTCGGTTCTTCACATACATTGCAAGCTTATCCATGAAAAATGCCCCTGCTGTTTCTGTGGCATCTAGCGAGTCACAATTTGAATGTTTATTTGGACTACTCATTCTCTCAGAATCCAAGTAATAAGAGGTGTTATTGTGCCAATTTTTTTAATAACGTTTCTAAATTTGTTATTGAAAAAAATTGAGTAATGGAGGGAGTATATGTAGTAGACTTATAGACGTGAAATGGTGTGTTAATCAAGATGTTTGTTCGAGGTAGTTATTGTTGTAAGGGGTTGCTTATTACATATTTGTGATATGGATACAGAGTATGCTGCAGCGATGGTTCCAAGAAACACAAACGTGGGATCAGAAACGGAAAAAAGGAGAAGTTGATGAATTCGACAATCCTTTTGAAAGAGTGCCCTACCAGGTGTGGAGTGTAAACAAATATGGTGCTTGTGCTGATGCAGCAATCACGGGCGTTATGCCGCCTCCACTGATGGAATTAGAGGTAATTGGTCTTCTTTCTTTCCATATAAATCTTCAAACTAATTACTAATTATTCACTGGACAATACCGTCTGTTGATTCTGCTCATTTTAGCAAATGTTGTAGAACTGTTTGAGCTTTGTTGGCCTTCAGCGATGAACTCTATGCATTTGTTTGTCCCCTTGTGTATTTCCTGTACACGTTTTGATTACATTTTGAAGATGTTACTATTAATACTACCTGTATTCAATCCATTTCAGTGCACAAGTCTGAATCCCCTCAAATATTTCGAAAAGTGTAGTGAAACGGAATGAACGGAGGGAGTATCTAATACGCTGCTGATGGCTTATTTTCCACTACAGGGCTATAATAATATTTGTCATAGTCTTATATGCCTGTCCACTGAAAACACGTTTGATTCGTATGCTGAATAGAAAAACTGGGTCATAACGTTCGATTTCGAATTGCAATGAAATTTTATTGAACTCACTAAAATTTTCTTTTCCGCCCTATGTAGTTGATGTGGCAGTTACAATGTGAGTGAGAATGGTCTTGTGTATTATTGGGTCATGTGGATTTAGTTGCAATTTTTTTAGTTTGCTTTGAATTTTTGGCTTCGTGTTTGTAGTTTGATTGCTTGAAGCGGTAGTTCCCACCATGAGTTCCTTCCATTCTCAAAGTTTTTCTCGCATTATACTTCATATCAATCTCAGAATTATGGAAGCTATCTGAATTTATCTGGTATTTGAATTCAGCTGCTTTTATTGTTGAGCAGTCAAGCCACCGCTACTACCGTGCAGTCACTATCGGCAATGGTGCTGTGATTTCAGCCTACAGGTAGTTTAATAATCTTGTCTTTCTCATCACTTTGTCACTAAAATTTTATATCTGCCTGTCAACCATTCTAGTACTACTGTCATTTAAATGTTGTCTATGCTGTATTAATGGATTTGTCAATGTTTAACAGGCTCTCGGAAAACAAAAATAGGTCTTTTGTTGGAGCTGTTTTATCGAAAGTTGTGCCTGCGACATTCTCAACAATTGCTTCGCTTTCCAAATTGATCTGGCGGAGTGATCAATCATCACCTAATAAACCTGAACCTAAGCCTCAATCATTTGCTCGAGGTAAAAACCATTTTAGTTCGTATTTCTACAAGTCTTGGAATATTTGAAAGGTGCTTAAAAAGAACAAATTTCCATTCATTCTCTCTCAAAATTTCCGTCCAAAACAAACTCGTGATTCTTTATTTCTTCTTTCTTTACATGTAGTAAAGGTATCTGGATGACTAACCATAGACATTATGTGCATGCCCATGATATGTTACAGCCTCTCCTTTGACTTGCCTGAAAGACCCGCCAAGAAGAGGAGAGAAACTCACCTTATCACCGAGTGGAACATTGGCTGCCATTACTGATTCACTTGGTCGTATATTGTTGTTGGACACGCAAGCCCTTGTTGTGGTGCGATTATGGAAGGTTCGATCCTTGCCCCAATTTAAGTTTTGCTCATGGAATGTTCAACAAAGTACGCCATGCTAATCACACTTCTACAGGGATATCGTGATGCTAACTGTCTTTTTATGGAAATGCTGGTCAATAAAGACTCTGCATCAACCTCTCATCATGAGCACGAGAAAAGCGATTACTGTTTGTGCCTTGCTATACATGCGCCTAAGAAAGGAATTATTGAGGTGGTTGTCTTGTTTCACCTTCTAAATGATGATTTTTAGCTTTTTACCTAGTAATGGCCTTTTTGTTGTATCTCTGAGTTTCTGACTGCTTTGTCATGCGTTTCGTATAATATCCATGTTTGGTTCAAGTATATGCACTTGTTCTTTGGGTTTCGGTAAATAACTTTAGATGCTATAGGATCCCAATTCCCTACAAAGTATAGTCATTGAAATAATAAGCTGTATGACCTTACTTGAGTAGAAGCTGCTGTATAGGCTCGCGTCCTCTATATCTTGAGATCCAGAAACGTGTAATAAGTTGCGAATCTAATCAAGTTACAAAGTTGGACAAAAGCGTTGGTTATAGTTGATGCTTCATTGCTCGCTATTCTTTGTCTATACCAAGTGGCTCACTAAACTGTTTGCATTTCCTAAAGTGATGGAGCACATCGACATCTTTATGTGAATGACACATGGGAAGTCCAAGTACATCCGATCCCCTTACCTTGGTAACCTCATCAAGGTGGAGAGCCTTTGAGGCAATAGGGTAACAGTTTATTAAAACACGCCTCCTATAGTACGTGGAGCCTGGAAACTTCGTACAGTTGTGGCTTATAAATACTCGAGGAAGTCATTGTCATCGTGATTTGTGAAGCAATAGAAGATGTTTCAATGCTATGTCAAAAGGGTTCAATGCTGATTTGTTATTTCAACAATCATGCTTCGTATCAATTGACACTGAAACGTTACTAACACTTTGTTGTTGACGCTGGTGTACAGATATGGCAGATGAGAACGGGTCCACGTATCAGAGCAATCCAATGCGCCAAGGGTAGCAAAATCCTTCAGCCAACGTACAGATTCAGCTCGTCCACCACTTCCTCTTCCTCGTACATTCCGTTAGAGGTTTTTATTTTGAATGGAGACTCCGGCCAATTGTCTGTTATAAACAGATCACTTTGACAAACTTTTTGAAAGTTAAGTTCGCGTAAGCTCGTCCTAGCTTATATTATAATCGGACTGCCTTATTTTTAAGCTAACAGGGCTCTTGTAAAGTTGTTACCGTGAAAAGATCGTTTTGTATATCTTTCGACAGTAAATAAAAGAAACTTGCCAATTTTCGCATTGTGTGCTCAAATTCCATGTTATGTTCTACGTGCTCTCTTAAATTATGTAATTTAAAATTTCTGTGTTATAATTTATATTCTTTCTACGTAGGCCTCGGCTCGGGTATTCTTTGTACGTAACCAAACAAACAGAAAATGTCAATGTAATAGATTAATCACAAATTTTCATTTGAGACGGGTTATTCTTTTTAAGCTTAAGACGAGTCAAATACTTAGAATATCGTAAAAGGAAAAAAATGCGGTGAGCGTGGATCGAACACGCGACCTTCAGATCTTCAGTCTGACGCTCTCCCAACTGAGCTATCCCCGCTAGTTGATTTGTTTTGTAATCTTAAGCTATTTTATTAAATTGCTCGCTCCATAGTTCCACAATGAACAATTTCTATCCGTGAAATGTAATTTGGTGACCCACCCTCGAACCGTATGCGACCCGACCTCATATAACTCGAAAAAGTGGTAAATTTGAGATAAACTCGACTCTATCCTACCGCTTAACCAATAATCGACAAGACTCCCTAAAGACCTAATCCAAATCAAAGCGACATAACCCATGACCAATGACCTAACTAATGATTTGATACAATTAATGACATCAATAATACATTAGCTTAGAAATGACTTATATGAATCCGATTTTTCACATTTTACTCGAGTAAAACTAACTTACGAACTATCAATATCAATCTAATTATTACTTATATATGTGAAAATAAGAGCGTAATTTTGAAATTAGCCAATTGTACAATTGATACGAATCTAATCTGACTCGAACATGATCATCTAACAAAAAGTATAGTAATTGACCCGAACCGAACAAGACTCGACCCTAAAAATGGAGTTGGCACCGACACAATCCACACTCGACTTCACGAAACTTTAATTAACTTGACCCGTAATGCAACCCAACCTCATATAGCATTGTTTTGCTATACAAGAATCGTGTTTATAATTCAACTATCATTTACTAGTTGATCTCAAATTTACGGGTAATTTTTAGTTAACAAAGTTACTTTTTTACTCTTAACTTTCTAAAGTTAAAAAATTTACGGAGTAAAATAATTATGGACTTTTACTCTTTTGTTAATACTCCCTCCGTTCCGATCAATACGTTACTATTTCCATTTTGGGTGTATCAGTAAATACGTTACTATTTTCATTTTTAATAAGTTTTTATATGTAAAAAGTGATTTGCAAGTAGATAGTATAATCCTATTTTATTGTTGTATTAGATATCCACCTGCATTTCCTTAATATTTGTGTAAAAAGTAATTGTAACGTATTGACCGGGACGGAGTGAGTACTTCTTACAAATTACGGAGTATAGATTTAAGTGAAAATATAGATAATAAAGAAAAACGACCTAAAGAAAACGGTATATGATAAATTCTAATAAAATCTAATTCATAAAGGAATATTTATTATTGATAATTGTTGTTGTTTGACGAATATCATTGATCATCTATTTATAGAAGGTGTTCTAATACTAACCCTAGAGGCGTAGATCTAAACCTAAACCTATAGTTACCAATATATGATAAGACAATCACAAATTCTTGAGTGAGACGGTCTCACGATAAAATTATCGTGAGACCTCTCACACAAGATGGTAGTTATTGGGGTGGTTTTTTTTGTTTGACTTGAAAAATAGTAGATCTCACGATGTGAGACAGTCTCACATGAGACCTACTGTAAGACAATAGATATTATTTCTATAATCTTATACGGAGTATGCCATTGTTTTTTTTATTATCGATATATAAAGTCACATCAAATGTATGATAGTATTTAATAAGTCGGCCGTATTGAATTATTACGACCCTCTATACTATTGGACGTGACCGTGGCATTATGGGCACCTTATAATATTGACATTCAAATCTTGGACCATCCACATGGACTTTTGGGTATGAATGAATTATGAGTCAAAATTAGAGTACATATACAATATCGTATTTATACGACATGATATAATTATCAAAATTGTTGATCATATCATCACATAGAATAAGATAATTTATTTTATATTCGATCAATTTTAATTTTTCATAAATCACATTTTTTTAATACTCGGTAGGTTATTTAGATAAGCGATCATATTAGTTTACTACAATTGCTAGTGGATCATTAAATGAGGAACTGAACATCGTTTAATTTGAAGTTATCACAATGTCTCCACAAAAATTATTATACCACCGGTTGTAATACAACCATCTTATAACTAATTGAGTTTTTACATAAAGTTTCTGAGTTTTTATAAGTTTCTGAGCTAAATTGTAACTTTTTGAGCGAAAACATTTATGAAATTAGTTCAAAAACTTAACATTAAAACTCACCAACTTTATAACAAAACTCAAAAAATTTGCAATAAAGCTCAAAATCAATAAAAAAATAGTTGTAGTACAACGGGTGGTATTATCTCCTTATTGCAATGTCTCTTATGAGACCGTCTTCTGATTGGTTGTTGTTAATGAGGTGTAAATCAATTAGAAAACGATCTCATAAGAGGCTAACTCTGAAGTTATTGAATAAGATTCATTTCTCATACATGCTAGACCTGTATCAAATAGTAAATTTGTTCGTTCATACAACATTGGCGAAATCAACAAATCACACATGATAATAAAGACAACCCAATCTAAATCACCGAGTACCCTCTATATTTAACCGAACTTTTGGATGATTAAGCCATTTAATTGGTTGATGAACCCTCTTAATAATTTTCTTACCAATATGCTCATCGATGACTAATTTTCTTCTAAATCTATACAGTGTAGCTGGTCATTAAGCCAAAACTGTAAACCAATTCATAATTTTCGTATACGTACTCTTCTGTTTTATAATTTCCATAATTTCACTACACACCTAACACGTGATTACGTGAACTTTAAAATAAATACTCATATTTTTTCTATTTTCTTTTTCTTTGACTATATCCAATTTCCAAAACGATTTTTTTAACCGTTCCGAAAAAAATCTTTCCAAAAACCCGATATTTTTTTAAATATTTCAAACTAGGACAACATATAACTAAAATATCAGAACTAGCTAGGCAAGTTTACTCAACGTGTACCGACGACTAATACCGAAAACAACCGTCATCGTTACCTTTCGATTTCCACCGTTGACGAAAAATCGATCGAAAAAATTCAACAACATTCAAGTTTCTTAAAAACCATGTTTCTTCTGCTATTATCGAATCATACTCTCATTTTCCGCCATTTTTGTGTGGTTTAATTTTGTACACGTCTCAACATTTTCCGCCATGTTTAGGTTTGTTTACTCTTCACTTTTTCATCGCTTTTTTCTTTTTTTTTTTTTCGATTTTTTGTTGTGATTTTGATCTTCGTTTTGTTGTGTTGATTGTGTGGAAAAAAGTGTATGTAGTTTGAATTTGAGTTGTTAGGGTTTATGATAATATGATTTCGTCGTTTTGTTTTCGATTTTTTGTTGTGATTTGAGCTTCATTTTGTTGTGTTTTTTGTGTTGATTGTGTGGAAAAAAGTGTATGTAGTTTGAATTTGAGTTGTTAGGGTTTATGATTTCGGCGGAAATTCGAGAGGTTTTGGTTTTATATCCTTGATTTGCTCTATGACGATGATGATGATGACGACGACGATAATTTCCGATAATAATCGTATCGAATTCATAATGTTATTGTGTGGTTTATGATTCGGCGGAATTTTGAGAGGTTTTGATGTTTTTTTGTTGATTTGCTTTATGACGACGACGACGATGATTACGACGATGATGATGATGATGATGAGATTTGAGCTTTTTATGGAGCTTAATTTATGTAGAAAAAGGTGTAAGTAGTTTGAATTTGAGTAGTTAGGGTTTATGATTTGGCGGAATTTTGAGAGGTTTTGGTATTATGTTATGTTGATTAGATAATGCACGATGATGATTTGTGGTAGATATCGTGTAATTCGATGATATTTGCTTGCTATAGAGCTTAATTCACACTGTATGTTGTGTTTCAGTGTTGATTATGTGGAGAAAGGTCAAGTAGTTTGATTTTGAATTTGATTTCGAGTTGTTAGGGTTTATGAATCGGCAGATATTTGAGAGGTTTTGGTATTACGTCATTGATTTTTGCTATGTTGATGAGGATGATGAGTTCTGTTACTTAATCATGTGGTTTAAATGATATTTAATGATATTTGCTTTTTATAGAGCTTAGTTCACCGTGCGTTGTAAAGGTGCGTTGATCATAGTGAGGTGTAGGTATTTTGATTTTACGTAGTTAGGGTTTATGATTTGGCAGATATTGAGAGGTTTCGGTATAATATTCCGTTGATTCGCTCTTGATGATGATTTCTAGTACTTATTATGCAATCTAATGATATTTGGTTGTGACGATGCTATAGTCATTACAAGCATAGTTTAGAATGCACTTAGTTTTATACAGAGTATTTTTTTATGATTTATTTGATGGAAGTAATGGTCAATGCTCGATTACTTGCTACTGAAGAATACTTGTGGATACCTCTCCTTATGACGACGTTTTCAGTTTCTGAAAATGAAAAATGTATTGTTTGGTGCTTTTAAATGAATGCATAAACTAAAAGGCATTAGTTCGTTTAACCGAAGCTTAGTTTATAATGTTGATTAGCGTAGAATGGGAGTGTGGCTGCGGAGGTTTAGTTTGGTTGTGATAAAGGAGGTATGATGGGCAGCTTTGTGAATTAAGTTGTATATTTCAAAATGTCGCAGACTTGTGGAGTGGTGCGTTTGATAGGATTGTTTGATGTTAGAGGATGGCATCCAAGTTTAAAACTATTTGCTGAGTATATGCCTGGAATTATGGAAGTTCGTTTTCCTTTTTTTTTTTAAAAAAAAAAAATGAAGAGAAATTGGGTTTGGAGGAATATTTTAAGTACCGTTCAACAAGTGAATAATGTGGAGGTGGGTGACTCGTAATCTTAATGGAGCACAAACAATACGTTGGTCGGCGATAGACGTACAATTTTTTGACTTTGAGATGATTGACAACACTCCAGTGATTTGCTAGCATCGACGGTTATGATAGAAACTTGTAGTTTGGTATCTGCTTATAGGGTGTGTTGTTTATTCTGTATGGTGTATTTGGAATATGATTTAGGCTTCGATACATTCTCCAATAAGCTAATACCCATCATATAGCAGCATTACGTTTCAGTGGCGGCCCTACCTCCCTCCTCTCTTCTTACTTTCACGTTTCTTATAGTTTTCTGTGCTTAATGTCCCTCATTCAAGCTTGTAGCCATTGTGGTTGTGGTTATACAAATATTCACAAAATGCTGTAACTTTTTGAGTTGAATTATGTATGCCTTGTTACTTTCTGTAATCCACTCGAGTTATGCTAATGAGAAATGGATTTTTTGGATGCAGAATACTTGCTGAAAATGTTGGGAGAAATACCAAGTCCTGTCTAAAATGCCATTCAAACAGACTTTCTGAATTAAAAGGGGATGGACCGTGGGTCGTAAATAAGTTATATGCACCTCAATATAGATCATATTCACCGTATAGACATTATCATTCTCGGTATAGTTCATATCCAGAGTACAAAGATTTGTGGCGTACAATCAAGAATGTTTCGTCTTCGCACGCAAGAGATAGTGTGAAACATCATGCTCAACTGACGTGGAAGAGAGCTTCACAGAACAGGCTTTACAGTGTTGCGTCACTGCCCAGTGTCAACAGGCTTGCAAAAGCTTTCAGCCTGGCTTCGATACGATACCATTCACTAGTCTATGGTGCTTTTGGTCTATTGTTTGGAGGGGTTGCAATGGGACAGACGGCTAGTGCAGAGTCCGAGAGCTTACTCTCCAGAAATCCTGGATATATGTACTCCGAAGATAGTCATGCTTACTTGAGCAGCTTAGCATTAGCTGTGATGGAATTCTTTGTTTTGATTTTGAGGGCTTTGTTTCTTACGGTTTTGTTTGCCCCAAGCATATCAATGGCTCCATTTGCAGATAGTTTTGGACCTGAGTTTAGAAAATTTTGGCTTCACGTTGTCCATCAAACTCTAGAACAAGCAGGTCCAGCATTCATAAAATGGGGTCAATGGGCTGCCACACGGCCTGATCTTTTTCCTGTTGATTTATGTTCAGAGCTAGCAAAGCTACAAAGTCAAGCTCCCGAACATAGCTTTGCATATACCAAAAGCACTATCGAGAAGGCATTTGGTCGGAATATCTCAGATATTTTTGAAAGCTTTGATGAGATGCCTGTGGCTTCTGGCAGTATAGCTCAAGTCCACCGAGCAACTTTGAAGTTTCGATACCCTGGCAAGAAGGTCAAGCCTATTGAAGTGGCGGTGAAGGTTAGACATCCTGGTGTGGGCGAATCTATCAGGAGAGACTTCGCCATTATAAATACGGTAGCTAAGATATCGAATTTGATACCAGCTCTGAAATGGCTGAGATTAGATGAGAGTGTGCAGCAGTTTTCTGTATTTATGATGTCACAAGTTGACCTTGCAAGGGAAGCTGCTCATTTGAACCGATTTATCTACAACTTCCGCAGATGGAAGGATGTATCCTTTCCGAGGCCTCTATATCCATTAGTTCATCCTGCCGTACTAGTGGAAACCTTTGAGCAAGGGGAGAGTGTGGCGCACTATGTCGATGAACTTGAAGGGCGTTACCATATCAAAGCAGCACTAGCTGACATTGGCACTCACGCTCTTCTGAAAATGCTGCTGGTAAGATAAGCCAAGAGATCTTATTTAGTGATTTCGACTTCGTGAAAGTTCTAATATCTTGCGATCATGCATGTCAAAGAAAATAATTTTTGAAACTTTTTTTTTTTGTGTTGATGAAATAATTTTTATCGGTTCATTTCTTCAGGTGGACAACTTTATCCATGCAGATATGCATCCTGGCAATATACTCGTTAGGGTAGGCCGTCCCAAGTCTCAACGGAAGCGACTAATGAAATCAAAGCCTCATGTCGTTTTCCTTGATGTAGGCATGACTGCTGAACTATCCAAAGGTGATCAAGTGAACTTATTAGAGTTCTTTAAGGCTATTGCAACTCGTGATGGGCGAACTGCTGCAGAGTGCACTCTTCGATTTTCGAAGCAACAGAATTGTCCTCATCCAAACGCTTTTATTGCGGTAAATTTGCTCTTCTTGTCAAATTTTTGGTTGTCCGTTTCTGATACAAGAAGGATATAATTTCTAAAAATTAACATCACTTCCAAACTTTCGTCTTGATTCATCCTGATTTATGATGTGTGGATTCGTCCTGATTCATCCGTGTTTGTTTACCAGGAGGTTAAGGATTCTTTTGATTTCTGGGGAACTCCAGAAGGTGATCTAATCCACCCTGCTGATTGCATGCATCAATTACTCGAGAAAGTCCGGCGTCATAGAGTTAACATTGACGGCAATGTCTGTACTGTGATAGTGACAACCCTAGTCCTCGAGGTAATCAGCTTGCCTCTACATGTATGCCATTGTTGGAACTTTATTATGTGTAAAAGCACACAAAAACTCATATCGTCATTTGAAAAGGCAAAAATGTTGAGCGAGACAAACTAATTCTCGTCATTGTCAAACTTGTAGGGTTGGCAGCGGAAACTTGATCCGGGGTATGACATGATGAACACACTTCGGTCATTGTTATTTAAAGCTGACTGGGCAGAGTCCCTTGCATATACTATCGAAGGAATCATGGCTCCATGACACTCCGTCGACATCTAATGGTAGTAAAACTACCCCAACAGTTTTGTAATCAATAAGCCGAAACAAGCAAACGACATACTTATGGTAGGATTCTCATCAACTGATTTTTGGTACATATTACTGGTATTTATGAAAAGAGAAGACGTTGGGTACGAATTCCCCTGTTTTTTTTGTAAAAGCATTTTACACGGATAAAGCTCTATTCTTTTGGGTATAACAAGAAGCAATCGTTGGATGTTTTGAACTTTCGATATGTATTTGAGCCATTCAATTCAGTAAATAATCTGTACAACCGTCCTATGATACAATGTGGGGATTTGAGGTTTTGGGATGAGCTTTCGAAGGATGGTGCTACACTTACTTTGGAATACACCACGTCAGCATCACTATTTAGTGAGAGCCCACCAAACTCAACACGTGTCGGCATTCTATTGGTGTGTACTAGTACA
>JAUEKU010051199.1:0-13864 GCA_032274805.1 Gypsophila paniculata | reverse complement strand
CTTTCTAGCAAGCCAACCGTTACCGATATACGTTAATCAGTTGATTAAATACGAAGTAATCCTTCGTGATCCTGTAAGAAATTTAGTATAGTAGTCGCACTAACTGTGGAGTACACTAACTCCAACAACCCATAACTCTTACGGTTCGCTTGGAATGCCCGTAATTGTTACGGGAATAATAGTGTTCAAAAGTCAAAACAAAGGAGGAAATGATGGTGATGATGAATGGAAAACAAGGATTGAAAGATGAAGGATGAAGGGGTGGTATGACGATTATTACTCCCAAATGAAGGGTGTAACTATTACCCTCGAATGGCATTGTTTTTATTAGGCGTAATATTAGGCTCAATATTAGGAGAATATTATGCTCGGTTATTTTAGTAACGTATTAGCTATAATATGATTTGATTATGATTTGGTATCACTCTGATTCCTAAAATCATGCACTGTATGTATTATATAAGGCTTATGGCTTGATTAATAAAATCATCACACAAATTCCTCTTTAATCTCTCTAACGTCACAATTCATCATGGTATCGAGCCAGGTTACACAAAAACTAACTCTAATTTTTTTTTCGACAATCAATCGTCTTTTTTCCATGGCGGGTGACGATGCCATTTTTACTATTCATGCTACTGTGGTTCATACTACCACTTTTCTTGCTTCCTCGGACAGGTTATCGGGTAAGTCTTCTCCGTGGATAATTGTTACAGGCGTATCTAACCATGTATCCGGTGACCTCTCGCTGTTTGTGGAGACGATGGATATTCCGCCTCGGGCTGTGGGATTGCCTAATGGGCAACGTATAATGGCTTCTCAAATGGGTACCGTTCGCATTAATGGAACGATATCATTACGACGGGTTTTATTTGTTCCTCGACTTACTTGCAATCTAATCTCAGTGTCTCAATTGACAACTGACAATAATTATATTCTACAATTTGCTAATACTTCTTGTCTCATACAGGACCGTTCCTCGAGGACGATGATTGGAGTCGGTGAGCTACAGGATGGACTGTATTTGCTTGATCCGAAGGACAAATCATGCTCGGTTAATTCGGTGGGGCCAGGTGAATCTTATGAGTTGTGGCATCGCCGGCTTGGGCATCCGGGTGAAAAAGCGGTTAAATCTATTTCTTTCGCTCGTCCGATTAATTTTAATAAAAGCTTGGTGTGTGATGTATGCCATCTTGCCAAACAAACACGTACTAGTTTTGATTTGAGTGATAATACTGCTGCAGACATTTTTCAATTAATACATTGCGACCTTTGGGGTCCGTATCGTACTCTTTCTTCTTGCGGTGCTAAATATTTTTTAACTATTGTGGATGATCATTCACAATCCGTATGGGTTTATTTGCTTCTTGATAAAACTGAAGTCACAAGCATGTTTATGCATTTCTTTGCCATGGTCCGAACCCAATTCTCCAAAACAGTTAAGACTGTCCGTAGTGATAATGGGAATGAGTTTAATGCTATGGCTACTTATTTCTTGCAGCAGGGTATTCAGTTCCAAACATCATGCATTGGTACGTCCCAACAAAATGGGCGGGTTGAACGTAAACACCGTCACATTCTTAATGTGGCCCGTTCGTTATTATTTCAGGGTAATTTACCCAAGAAATTTTGGGGCGAGTGCGTACTTACAGCAGCCTACTTGATTAACCGTACACCCACTGTCCTTCTTCACAATAAATCCCCATATGAAGTTTTGTTGGGAGTTCCTCCGTCCTACACTAAATTACGAGTTTTCGGGTGCCTTTGCTTTGTTCATAATAAAAAAACCAGTGGTGACAAATTTGAACCCCGAAGCCGTAAATGCATATTTGTTGGATATCCACATAATAAAAAGGGTTGGAAAATTTATGATTTGGAATCGAAGACATTTAGTGTCTCCCGTGATGTCTCGTTTTATGAAGATGTATTTCCCTTTCATAGCACAATTTCCACTTCCAATATTGACCCAGGCCATGAAAATTTGTTTCCTTTTGTTGATGAAGTCATACCACATGAGCCCACTCAAGCTGCCAATCCTCAGCCCATTACCGAAACTCTTGAACATGACACGACTGTTCTTAGTCAGCCCAATGCCGAGGCTACTCAGCCCAATGCCACGAATGATGTTCAGCCCAATGCTGACAATAACGATCAGCCCAATATCGAGGCCAATGATGAGTCCAGTATCGTTTCCGAGCCACAACCTCTTGGTCGTGGCCATCGACTCAAGATTCCGAATTCCAGATTACAAGGTTATTCCTTGGTACTACTAACAGTCCATCCTCACCAAGCTCACCAAGTCCGCCATCATCACCCTTAGGTACTCCTTACTCTTTAGCAAATTACATTAATTGTCACAAATTTTCTAGTCGACACAATTGTTTTCTAGCAGCCATAACTGCAGGCGTAGAGCCTCCCTCTTTCAAAGTTGCACTACAAGATGACGGGTGGTGTCGCGCAATGCAAGATGAGATTGACGCTCTTGAATCCAATGGCACTTGGGAGCTTTCTGACCTTCCTCCTGATAAGAAAGCTCTCGGCTGTCGTTGGGTATATAAAATTAAATACAAGTCAGATGGTTCAGTAGAACGTTTAAAGGCTCGTCTCGTCGTGTTTGGTAATCATCAAGTTGAAGGTTTAGATTATGGGGAAACCTTTGCTCCGGTTGTTAAAATGGTCACAGTCCGAACCTATGGCTTATATAAGGCCTATGGTCACAGTCCGGTTTAGATCATGCACCGTATGTATTATATAAGGCCTATGGCTTGATTAATAAAATCATCACACAAATTCTTCTTTAATCTCTCTTACGTCTCACAATTCATCAGTTTTTAATCTATGATCACCTTCTTCGATCTACCACCATCTATCTTCCATTTTCATTTGTAGTATACTGTCTTACACTCTTGCCGTCTTACCCTAAGTGTAGATGTCAAATGTCTATAAGAACCCAATGATTATCACCACAACTAGTCCGTAAGTAAAAGAAAAAAAAATGAATCAAAAATCTCCTATCAAATTAAATAACACAAATTCTTATATGAGACGATCTCACGATAAATTTATCGTTAACCCTCTCTCGTAAAATGGTAGTATCTTTTAAATATTCCTTAATAGATAGAAGGTCGTGTACTCGATGAATGGCCTTGCCAAACACAAATTGTACGGAAAATGAGACAAAGAGAATGTTATGTCATGTAATAAATACATGCCCATAACTCTACGTGTAGAATTTAGATCTCATATGTCTATAAGAACCTATGTTTCACCACAAGTGTTCCATAAGTCATCAACATTAGTTCAAAAAAATAAAAATAAAAAAGTCGAATCGAATTATAATTGTTTAGTTGAGATTATTTCGAGAAATGAAGAGATTTGAAAGTGAAGCGATTTTGGCACTAGTTACACTCTTGGCCTTGTTTCAACCCACACTGATGGTACTCGACGTTGGTTACTACCAAGAATCGTGCTCAGTGGCTGAGACCATAATTAAGGAGGTCGTCTACCGCTCCTTGGCTGCTAATCCGAGCCTAGGGGCGGGCCTTATTCGCCTTCATTTTCATGATTGTTTTGTTCGGGTAATTATTAAGTACCACACTAAGCTAGTTACAATGTCTGTCAAGTTTTTATATGTGCATATTATATACGGAGTACGAAGTATGATTATTGATATTGGTCTAAGTTAAGATTGATGATCGATTTGTTTTGAATTGTACGCGTATGTAGGGTTGTGACGCATCTGTTCTGCTGAATCCGACCCCAGGGAAGAAGACTGAGATGAAAAGCATTGCTAACATAGGACTTCGAGGGTTCGAGGTCATTGAAGCCGCCAAGGAGGCCGTGGAAGCAGAATGCCCTGGAGTAGTGAGTTGTGCTGACATCTTAGCATTGGCCGCACGTGACAGTGCGGCCATGCTAGGGAGCATTACTTACGATGTCCCGTGTGGACGATATGATGGAGTTGTGTCCCTCGAGCACGAGCCAATAGAGAAATTGCCCAACCCAATGTCCAACTTAGACGATCTTGAAGATAAATTCTTCGACCAGGGACTCACATTGGAGGATATGGTCATCCTCTCGGGCGCACACTCCATAGGAGTCGCCCACTGTGAGTCCTTTGGGCAGCGGCTCTACGCGTTTAACTCAACGCACCCTCAGGACCCTTCAATGGACCCGCATCTTGCAGAGGTCCTAAAGGATATCTGTCCACCAAACGCGACAACTCCCCCGACTCCAACCTCTCCCCTAGACTTCCAGACCCCCAACCGTCTAGATAACCACTTCTACGTTAGCATTCAGAAACGCAGAGGGGTGTTGAGATCTGATCAAGTACTGTTGGACAGCCACATAACTCGAAAGCTTGTCACTAAGTTTGCTGTAGACCGCGAGGCTTGGAAACGCCAATTCGCCTCTGCTATGGTGAAGATGGGTTCCATTCCCGGTACTCACACCATTCCTTTCCAAGCCCAAATTCGTCGAGTCTGCAGCGCCATCAACACTATCAATTGAACAATCTTGAATCTGTTATCGTTAATTATGACTCTTTGCATGCTTTAGTAAACGTGAAAGTTCCTAGATGAGGTAATGACACAATTAGCGTTAATTATAATTATAATGACTCTCTAATTAATAATCCGTATATTAAACGGAAGGAGTATTAACTAATGTCTTTTAAAGAGTATATATCTTCTGTTCAGTAGACTTAGCTAATTACGAATTGTCCTAACGATACCGTTCTGAAAGTTAATAGGGACGTGGGTCGGAAATCAATTTTGTTGGCTTGTTATGGCCTAATAAATTGGGATCATCGTACATACCGTTCTGAAAGTTAATAAGGACGGAAAAATTTGAGTTAAACAAACAATATACACTCATACCCCATTATCAATTGTGTACGCAATCTTTTTTCTAGAAGAAGATTACTTAGGAGCTATCAAACGGTAGCATCAGAAGTACAAATAAAACTGTCAAGTTTAGGAGAACGATATGACTAAACGACGTGCTTTCTTATTCATCTTACGAACCAATATATAAGGAATACAAATTAAACGACACCTAGGGCAATAGCCCTAGGTCCAACTCGAATATATGACACGTGGGCTTATTACCCCCCTCAAGTTGGAGCATACGGATTGTAAATGCCCAACTTGCTAATTAACGATTGAATCTGGGATATTCCCAATACTTTTGTAAGGACATCTGCAAGTTGTATATCCGTGGGTACATATCTAGGGAGCGATGAGGCCTTCTTATTCATCTTACGAACCAATATATAAGGAATACAAACGACACCTAGGGCAATAGCCCTTGGCCCAACTCGAATATATGATACATGGGCTTATTAAAAACAAACAAAAGTGATGCTAGACGATTCGAGTGAAAAATCTAATATGGGCGTTGGCCAGGAATATTACCACGAGGATAATACTCGCATACAAAATAAGGCTGGTGATATTTATAACAAGTAGCATTAGCACATCCGATAAAATGTGTATCACGCCAAACCATTTGAGTGTAATACTCGCACCCTAAATTATTCCGGCATGTATTATTAGCGTAAATATAAACATCTTTTGTTGCAGCCCAATCTTTGGCCAAGGCCCAAGCATTATTTCCCGAGTATGGGCTCGACGCATTCTCCCCAAATGGGCTTTTCGATTTGTTTTTCGTGTCGGTACATTTAGAGGCCAAGGTAGTTGCGTACGCTTCAAGCATCGGGTCCCACCTAAGCGGGCCGACCCCAACTAAACGTCGCTCGTCGTTGTGGATGTCTAGGATGATTTTTTTGTCGGCCTGACTGAGGCATAGATAGCCCGTTAATAGGGTCGACATCGCGTAAATTACGACAAGTGATAATTTGAGGAGCCCCATTTTTTTTGAAAGAAAAATCCTTAAATTGGGTTTACAAAGTTAGAAAATAACGTTGTTGGATTTATAGGCCAAGTTTTCAGCAGTTATGTTTACTCAATTAAAGCTATTTTAATTTCATTAATGTCACGTGTACTACGTATTAAAAGTTTATTAGTGATCATTAATTATCGGTATATAGCTTAGGGTTATGGCTTTCGAACGTAATCACGTCATCGAGTCCGGTTTGAGGACGTAGTTTTGCAGCGAAATTTGTATTAAGCCCATGAAATCTCACGGAATTGTTTTAAGAATAATATTAAAGAATATTAAATACATGCATTATTGATGATAAACAATATTTTGTTTAGTTAAGAGGTTAGAAAATAGAAATAGACTCCCTTTAGAGAGCGTCGGACGAACATTCATATATTTCTTCACAACTCTGTCTCGGTATCTCTATTCAAATTCGACATTTTTTTCTTGTTTATCATATAGGTAGCACCATTTTAATTGAAATCGAATATATTCCTTCTAGTTATTGAATGATATGTCCAGTCATTATGATAACCAATTTATTTTTTTTTTCGCTATGAAATTGGTTACCATAATGATGTAACACGATTATCACTAAAATGAGTTATAAATCATACAAATGTTCACAATTGAATATTAATCCAATAACCAAAACCACTAAATTCAAATATAATCAACAAATAATCAAATAACCATAAGATATGCAACTATATTATGACAATAACCAAAGGAAGAATAAAAAAGGCAAAGTTTCTGAAAAGACGATTTTTTAAAATATAATTGTGAAAATCACTTTCTTTTACTCTCTAACTAACTATTTAATATGTTTTTCATTTATTATCGATCTTTCAATGAAAACAGACAGACTCAGATCAAACATATTCAAAAAAACACGAATGCTCATATGAGACCGCCGTACGCGTACGACGGCCTTTTTGTGGCAAAAAGTATCCACTTTAAGGGTTACGGTACCTATTTTAAGGCTTAAAATGACCAGTTTTAGAGATGTTAAAGTGGTTACCTTAAGTTTTAAAGTAGGTGCCTTAACTGCTAAAGTGGATACTTTTTGTCACGAATAGTCCGTCGTACGCGTACGACGGTCGTATACAAGACTTACTCTCAAAAACACAAAATTTACTTAAATGAAAATATCTTTACAAATAGACAAGAGATTAGTTGCCAAACTTAACATGTTAAACCACTATCCATAAGCCATATAAACATGTAGTACCTCCATTACACTGACTACATACATAACATAACAAATACACAACGCTCTAACCAATACTCCCTTCGATCCAACTACTTCTTAAATCAATAGCCAAAAATGATTAAAAAAATAATAATAAAAAAAAAAAATGAACGAATCGGAGGGAGTAACAGTTAACTCTTGCCCCTACATTACAATGCCTACATGGCCCGAACAAAACTGTGTTACTATGTTCACTATTAAATCTCGATTTGAAACTTGATCTCGGAATCAGTCGCAGTAACCTTCAAAACCTTGATAACTCTGACCCAGTACGACGTCATTATTCGATTTAAAACCAAGAATGGACCACACTAGCATGGCACTTGGAAGACGGATTAAACAGTTTACTCAACTGAAACTGAGAAGGGCTCTTCTTCTTTGGGGAGCCATTCACGACCGCCTTTTCAAGAGCCTTATTGTCCTCTCTCAGGATTTCCATGGCTATGCTCAGCTGCCTAATTGCTGCCCGTTTCTCATCATCTTTTTCCTCAATTGTTTCGGTTAAGCGTTGGTCTTTTCTCTGACATTCTTCCCTCAGGCTCATTAGCTCCTCAGTCGCCTTTTCGAGTTGCCCTTTTGCCTCTGCTGTTTCTTCCTCTGCGCGCTTAAGTTGTTCCTCTACCAGCAGCAGCTTCTCAATGCACACTTTCTGTGTCTGTGTTTCTTCTCTCAGCCTCACTAACTCGATTCCCGTCTCCTCTTCACGCTTAAACGCATCCTTAAGCATTCGATTCTCTGCTTCTATCTTCATTAGTTCCTGCTTTGCTGCTTCAAACTTCTTCACAGCCGCGATTACCTCTCCGTCTTTTTTATTTATCAGGTCTGTTTGTTTCATGCTCTCAAATCTCATGCTCTGCATCTCATCCCTTGGTTTAGTCATCTCGACAGTGGCCTCAACACCGTCTTTCTCCTTCAGTTTCACCAATTCATCTTTGTCCAAGTCATGTAGTTCGAGACTCACCACATCACATTTAAGCGTTTTCACGTCTTCAAATGACGCCTTCTCACACTTAATTGCCTCATATTCTTCCCTCAGCTTCTTGAGCTCATTAACTAGCTCCTGTTTTTCTTGTTTGCTGTCGTCGATTTGTTTCCTTTGAATTTCATTATCTTCTCGAAGACGATCTAATTCTTCCCTGAGCTTAGTCAACTCATCAATACCAACCCAAGCAGAACACGGGGTTTCTTTCAAATCTTCGACCTGATCAACCTCAGATTCATCATCTAACTCGGGATCATCAACTTCGGACTCAGCAGACTCATCAGAACTGTAAGCCACCTCTGTGAAACAATCATAAGATTTCATTGAGCAAGTCGAATCAAACCCGTTTTCATACTCAGCCTTTGGGGGAGACAGTAAGTTTCTCAAGGGGGATTTGACTCGAACAGAACGGTCAGTCTTAAGCTGATCATATCGTTCAGCTAATGACCGGTGAGCTCGATAGAAATCCTCCACCAGGCTCATCAGTTCAGGCCTTCTCTTGTAGTACATCTCTGCTCGTTGAGAGAATGAATCCGCATCAGCCTCGACTAGCTTTAGCATCGTCTTCGTCTTCTCATTGAGCTCTGACAAAACACCAAAATAGAAGTCATAACAGCAGCAAAAACCCGACGTTACTCAATAACAGATTAACAGTACATCTTAGTGTGTACTATATCGCGATCATTAGCAAGATTTTTTAGCACCTATGTTATTTAGACTCGATTGCAACTTGCAAGTGTCAAAACCAGGCCTGTATTGAGCGTACACACGGGTAAGTTTCATAGTGTCGAAGACTACATTGCGAGAATATTTCTCGCTTTTTGGTATGAAATGAAGTGTTTTCAAATCGAGTCATGTGTAACACGTGACAAACCGACATCCAACGAGGTATATCATATATTGCACGTCGAGAAGTCGAAGTAACACAGACAAATTCTTGTATGGTCCATTATTCAAAGAAGATACATACAAGAATTATATTGTAAGTTTGTAGCAAACCAATATATTGAGAAAACAAAATATTTGACTTTCACGTCCCCTACGTTACTTCAATATTTCACTTTATCAATGTGTGGTATGGGTCATACCCAACACTCGACACCTCAACACACCTCATTCTATACCGCAATTTGAAACTTTATTACATAATATCTATGTCCAACACTCTCACACCGTATTATGTCTATCAATTATAACCGAGTATGAGTAACATAACGCACTCCATATCTTATACTCCTATAGAATTCAAATTACAAAGCATGGGGTCACCATTCATACAAAGCATTGGTTTTTTTCTTTTTTGTCTACTTTCAAAAGTTCACATGTATACATTTTTTAGGGCAAAAGTGTACCACAAAATTCCAACGGTCTATTTCCACTTTCCCTAAAAGTGTAAAAAGTATGCAATTCAAAATATAAACAAACAACAACACAATACCATTAAATTCATGAGTGAAATAATTCAACTCCTCATTATTTCCTAATTTGTTATCCTTATCGAAAACTCAATTCGCAATCCAATTTTAAACGAATTTATTTATAGGCAATATCCGTAAAGTTGGAATTTGAAAAGTACCCTTAGTTTGAACGACCCAACACAAACAATCAAACACTGGTCGAGTCGAGTCGAGTCAAGTAAATTAGTTATTTGAACTAAAGCTATCGAATCATTCAATAATTTAAGCTAACAAATTTTGCATATTAAATGCAAAAATTAAAATAGTCAAGAATTTGCAATAATTTTTCTTGAGGTCAAGTCAAGAAAATGTTTTTATATTTTCAAGAGACAATAACACTTTACAATATTTAGCTATCTATCTTTGACATTTGAAAGCCAATATCATTTGAATAAACACAATGAAAAAAAATACATGCCAATTAATATATGAACATAAAGAAATAGTCTTATTATAGACTAACTACACAACAAATTTCATTTGAATACTCATTCAAAATAAATAATTTTTTTTATAACTAAAGAAAGGCCAAAAACTAGTTTAAAGTCATGTAACTAGTAAAGCTCATATAAGTAGACTCCTCACGCTAATTTATTCCTCGCTTTGTCTTAGTCGTTTGTTTGCAATTTTAATTTGGTGATGGAATAAATTTGACGTTTTCTTTGTTAGAAAAATTTTAATGTAATCTACGTAAAATAATTAAGGGAAACAGGATTAGCATTGATTAATAATTTTCGATGATAAATGGGTCAAATCCTACTTTTGTTCAAAAGAAACCCTTAAATCACATTTACTCACATAGTATAAAGCTAAACAAATAACAAATATTGTAGGATGTCTCGCGATATGATTATCGTAAAACCGTCTCTTAAAATAAATTACCTGTAAGGGTGGATTCGAGCCAAGGTGAACAAGTAGAGCCATTGTGATTATTAAACCACCACCAATGTGATTCATTCTTTGCATCCATCTTCATCACCACCACCAATAAAATTACAACAATTAACAAACTTAATTAAATTAAAATACACAAAATTAATCTATACAAACAAAGAAAAAATCATAATAATTATCAAATAACAAACTTAATTAAATTAACACACCCAAAAACAATTGAATGCACAATATCTACCAAAATAAAAAACAAATAAATTAAAATAAAATCAATTCAAAAGAATGGATTAATTTTTGTACATTCAACATTTTATATAAAATCAATGCATGAAAAACCCAACATTTATATAATTTGTATACGTAAAAAAAAGGGTCTTATACAATAAATATAACTACTTAATTTGAAAGTATAAGACGATTTTTTACGAGACTTACTCATTTGTATACAAGAAATCTTAAACCCAACTCAAGTAAGTGGATTTAAATCAAACCCACAACAGCAAAAATCATCACAAACAAATATAACATCAAATTTACACACAAAAAAGAATAGTAATATACTCTGTAATAACACCCAATAAATAACATTAAAATAAATAAATTTAAATACCTGAAAAATATTAAGTTTTTATTATTCAAAGAACAAGAATGTAGAGTGAAGGAGCGTATACTTTTATTTTATTTATTTATTTTTTTGTTTTTTTTTTTTTGGAGAAAATTATAGAGAGTTGAAGGAGTATTTGTAGTGCAACAAAGTATGCTGAAATTAAGTAGGTTTCTTAGTTTAAAAAGTTTTACTCTTATTTTTTAAAAAATATTTATTTATTTAGTTGCCCAAAAAATAGGGGAAAACTAAATTAATATTTTGAATTTTATAACTAATGAGAGAGTGACATGTAAGTAGAAGTGTGAAAGGTAGAGTAAGTTGAAAGGTAGAGTAAGTTGAAATCAAGTGAGATTCAATTAATATTGGGATTGTGTTGTGTTTCCTAGCCTCCTAGGAATTGTGGATTTGTTCAAAATTTTGATAATTTTTATTTTTAAAATAGATATATTCATCTCTAATTTAAAATCGGTTAAAAATTATCTTATTTGTGTATATAAAATAAGTTTTTTTTTTCACCGTGCATTCTGTTTTTATTTTATTCTAACAACTTTACTAGTCTTAAGCTTAACACAAATAACTCGTCTTATATAAGAATTTGTGCAAAATTTTGGGGATTATGGTCGACTCTATTTTAGTTTATTTCAATTTAATTTAATTAATTAGTTTAATTTAATTAAGTGTTTTTGTCCAGTATAATTTTGTTTTTAGTTTTGTTAAGTTAGTTTTGTAGATGATGTTATCAGACGTTTTGAAACGTGATTCGATGTCAAGGAACAATCGTGTTAGGGTTGAGATCATATGTCTTACATTTGTGTCTCATCCACTTCTTTTTTTGACATCTCCTATGTTAAGTAATAAATTAATTCATAATTTTCATTGAGCTGATTACGTTTCAAAATCTGAAATGAGTGGGATATAAGATGAAACATAAAATAGGAGAAAGTATATGTACTGATCATGTTGGTAACTCTACTTCATTCGATAACTCGAATTAAACATAAACTCTCAAAAAATATAGTGTTGTTGGACGAACAAATTGTGATTAATTATTTATTTAATATATGTTTATTTATTATTGATCTTATAGTTTGATAATCAAGAACGATCTTTTATAAAACTAACTCTTTATTGTATTAAAATACACCGTAAATGAAATATTATAAAATTTAGGAGTGATAAATTGGAAGGAGTTGTAATGATTTATTTCTCTATATGTTGGTTAGAATTGAAACTAAATTATTAATCACTTGCCATCACTTTAATTGCTACTAAATGCAATGTTTGACGGTTGAAATAAATTTGCCAACCTTTAACATGATTCATTGATGACTTGCTAGTTTATCAATTGACTAGTAAAACCTAAATAAAATACACAAGTGTATAACGTATATTTAATGAACACACGGTAAAAATTTAAGAATATTATTACTCATATATGTTTAGAAAATCTCTTGAAAAATGGAGTATATAAATTCAATTAGTTTTACAATTTTACATGAAATTGTATATATTTTCAATCACGTACTTTTTACATTTCATAAAATTTTAGCGCATGTTATTAAACACTGGTTAGAAAAATCGTTAAGTAGATTGCAACCCTTTAACATGATGCATAACTGACTAATTCATTTATCAAGTGTTTTTCAAACACGTGTCAAACTAACACACGTTAATGACTCAAAATTGGACATATTGGGAAATAATTTCAAAGAAAATTAACATTGTTAATGAGTTTTACAATTTCACATGAGAAAATCTTTCTCAACATATCAAATCTTGAATCATTAACATGTCACAGTTTGACATGAGTTAAAGAATCCGATTTATCAATTGACTATAAAAAATAGTTAAATAAAATAATTAGTCAAATGAAGTGATTGTGTCACGGAGGAGCGTGAGAAATGGGTATTGAGACACATTTGTTAAGAAAGTATGTAACGGTCGAAATTGGTGAAAAGGAGATCATCATTCTTTTCTTCATTTGATTTTTATGTGGTTTTGTGGGGTTTAGCTTACTTTTTCAAAATTGTTCTCTAAATTAGCAAAGTGTTGTACTCTGAATATGTAAGCAAATATAGACATAGTAAACCCGATCCAATAGATCGATTTGACTTGAAAATCAAAATTGATACAAATAAACTAATTTGAATATGATTAGGAATTAAAACTTACATGACATCATAAAGATTTCCATCAAAATAACATGACGACAATAGACGCATAATCAATTTGATTTCCAAATAATCTGATTTGAAGTATCTACTCGACCCAAACTCAACACATCCGACCTATTGCCAAGTCAAAGCAAAACTATAATGGTTATATGGTACCTAAATAAATAAAATAATTTGCATACTTTCCTTAATTAAATATTTCATCTGTCTCGATCATTTGTTATTTATTTTCATTTTGAGGCGCGTCAATGAATTGCTATCTATTTCTATTTTTGGTAAGTTTATGTATGTAAAAGGTGGTGTGCAAGTGGATTAAATAATAATATTTTATTATTTTTATTAAACCTCTGCTTGCATTTCCGTGATCTTTATTCTAAAACGAATAGATAACAGATAACTGAGACAAAAAAAAGTACAATTACAAATAATTATTTATTTTCCAAAAATCGAACAATAAACCTAATCAAATCGACCATACAAATTCGTAACTTTAATTATATATATTCCCTTCGTCTCAATCATTTGTTTAACTATTTTATTTTTGGGTGTACCATTCATCATTATCATTATAACATTATCGTTATCATTATAAATATAAAAGAAAGGTTTACAAAA
>JAUEKU010050981.1:0-13865 GCA_032274805.1 Gypsophila paniculata | reverse complement strand
CCGCGTGCCGGGCCGTGCCGTGCCTCATCATGCTGTCCGGCCCGCTGAGCCAGCTCTAGCTCACAATAAAGTTATAGAAGTTATGGATGGAGCTGGGACTCTTTATACAGATTTTGAGGCTATCAATAAGGCTTTTGAGCATTATTACATTGAGTTGTTGGGATCTAAGGCTGATGTTCAGGCAGTCCATGTTCCTACTGTGGAGCAAGGACCTCTGGTTTCTGAAGTCCATAAAAGTATCCTTGAGGCTCCTGTCACTGATACTGAGATTAAGGCTGCTGTCTTTAGCATCCATGGGTCCAAGGCTCCTGGTCCAGATGGGTACTCCAGTCAATTTTTTAAAGATTCATGGGAGATTGTGGGGGGGGGATGTTTGCAATGCAGTAAAGGAATTTGTCAATTCTGGGTGGTTCTTAAAGCAAGTAAACCATACTCTTATTACTCTGATACCTAAGAAAGACAGGCCGGTTTCAGTGGCTGATTTCAGGCCTATTGCCTGTTGCAATGTGATATACAAAGCTATCTCAAAAGTACTATGCAATAGATTGAGCATTATTCTCCCTGATATTATTAGTCCCAATCATAGTGCGTTTGTTAAAGGGAGGCAGATTGTGGAAAATGTTTTGATCTGTCAAGATCTAGTGAGGCTCTATGGAAGATCTGTCTGCTCCCCTCGATCTCTGTTGAAAATTGATTTGAAGAAAGCGTATGACAGTGTAGAATGGCAGTTCATTGAAGGGATGCTTCATGCTTTGAGGTTCCCTCCAAAGTTTACTAAGTTGATTTTGGAGTGTGTATCTTCTACTTCCTTCACTCTATCCTTGAATGGAGAACAATTTGGCTTCTTTAAGGGTAATAGAGGATTACGACAGGGGGCTCCTCTATCCCCTTTACTTTTCACTATATGTATGGAATACCTCAGCCGGATTCATGTGACAATAAGACAAAAGCAGGGCTTTAGTTTCCATCCTTTATGCAAACCTTTGAAGCTCACCCATTTGTGTTTTGCTGATGATCTAATCATGTTTTGCAAAGGAGATAGAGCTTCTATTCTCCTCCTTCTGAGTGCCTTTGCTACCTTTTCAGCTGCCACTGGTCTGTCTATGAACTCTACTAAATCGCATATTTACTTTAATGGTGTTCCAAGGGCCATTGTTCAACAAGTTTTGGAGGTGTCAGGGCTGGTCCAGGGGACGTTGCCTTTCCGATATCTGGGGGTGCCTATTGATTCCAAGAAACTTTCAGTGCTGGATTGCGAGATGCTCATTGAGAAGAATATTGTACGCATACGGAGTTGGGGGGCAAGGAAGCTGTCTTATGCTGGTAGAGTGACCCTTATCAGAGCTGTATTGTCTCATATGCACACCTATTGGGCAAGTATCTTTGTTATACCTTCAGGGGTGATTAAACGGAATCAATGCCATATGCAATGCCTACCTTTGGAGTGGAATTGAGCACTCTTCTAAGGCTCCAAATGTCTCTTGGGAACATGTATGCCAACCTCTCAAATCTGGATGAGTTGGAATTATGAATGCCAAAGCCTGGAACGTGGCTGCCATAGGAAAGCTGGTATGGTGGCTTGCTAGTAAGGAGGATCACCTTCGGATTCGTTAGATCCATTGCACCTATTTGAAGAACAAAGACTGGTGGGATTACACCCCTTCTCAACACACTAGCTGGGCATGGAGGATGATATGCAAGGTTAGGGACAAACTAAGGCCTGGGTATGTCTCTAATAGCTGGCTCACAGTTGGTGGTGTTTACTCAGTACATGCATGCTATGAATGGATGATGCGAAACACTCAGAGGGTGACCTGGTGGCCCTTGATTTGGAGCAGGATGAACTTGCCTCGACATAGCTTCATTGGGTGGCTGTACATTCAGGCCAGACTCTACACTAAAGACAGGTTGTTCCAATGGCGCATTTGTGTTGATCAAATATGTTTCCTGTGTGGTATTGCAAATGAGAGTCATGGACATCTCTTCTTTGATTGCCCATTTAGCAGGAAGGTATGTGACCTGGTGTGGTACAGATTAAGGGTAATGGTACCATACTCTGAGCCAGTTCGTTGGTGGCTATATAAGAGGTTCCCGTCCCTTGTCAAGAAACAGATAATTGGAGCTACTATAATGGCCCTCATTTATAACATATGGAGAGTGAGGAATCGATGTCGAATGGAGCATGTATTAGAGAGGCCTGAAGAGGTTTATCGGCTATTGATGGCAGAGGTCACGAGAAGAATCAAAATCGATCAACCAATTCTTAGCTCATCTAGAGGAAAACATTGGCTAGAACGATGTAATTTAATTTAAAGTTGTTTCTTTATGCTTGGCTCTGATGTGAGCATGTAATAGATGAATGTCGATGACATACCATTAAGATGTAATGTTTGATTTTCTAGTGGAATGAAATTACAATTTTATCAAAAATAAAAATTAACTAATTTATGATTCCTTACTCTATATTTACACTAATGTAGTAAATGGCAAATAAGGGTCGAACCCAAGAGAGCACGATTTTATATTAGTTTTATCTATGCTAAACTAAATGCAAGAATTAAACTATGATTAAAACAATAAAATGGGGGTTTGGTTTGGAAATTTGACTAAACTAAATGTGAATGAAATGAAAGTGCAAGTAGCTATTCTAAGCAAATAAGCAAGATTCAAACAATCAAAGATGAAGTCTTGGCATAATCAATCTCCCTCCCTATCAATCTTATCTCGACAATCCAAAATCTCTAATGACAATGTTTACCATATCCCAATTAATCTAAAGATTAAACCTTTCTCAAGTAATTAGTGATTAAGATGAATCGGCATACAATAATCACCCTAACTATTGGACAATCAATGCAAAGCACACTAATTTAACCCAACAATTGCATAAAGATTACAACTTTGAGAAAGTAGGCAAAGATGATTAGGAATAATCGACGCAATTAATCCTTAATCACACATGAATCCCTTTAATCAATTCTTCATTTCCATAACATACACTTCAATAAAGAACCAATCTTTGACACAAATCCAATATCAAATAATAACATCCATTAATGATAAAGGTGTCATATGAATGCAAGAGATTAACAAAGTTGATCAAGCCAAGTAAAACTCATACAAACATAGCATTAAACACAAGAGAATTCACATTAAACAAAGTCTTAAAGAGAAAGGATTGTCTTACAAAAGATTAGAATAGGGAGTTTGAAAGATTACACCAAGATTTGAGATTAGCTCTCCATAATTTAAGACTATTATTAAAGCTCTATTATTAAAGCTGACTAAAAAAATTAGATCTAAAGAGTGTTTTTATAAAGTGCCTCCAATGATCTCCTCTAAACCCTACCCTAAGTCTATTTATATGAGAAAGACTAATGGGCCTCGAAAATTGGAAAGACGGAGTTCAAAATAAAAGACCAATACATAAGGCGTGGGCTGCGCCCAGCGGCGTGGCCTGCGGCTATAGTGCAGTCCAACAGGGGCCGTGGGTGTGACCTGCGCCTGTCGGCGTGGGCTGCGCCACTTCGCTTTTGTTCTTTCTTTTTTCTTCTTCTTTGACCTTGTTGACTTGTTGCATTTGATTTGTCTTGTATTCAACTTCCGAGCTGAGCACACAACTCCACCTAACGTCATGGACTTCTTAGAACTTAACTCACAAAAATCGATTATTGATTCCTCGAGATAGATTTTGGCATTTTACAATAAACCTTCACAAAACCACTCCATTACTCCCTCGAATTCGCCTAAATGTCCTTAATTAACACCTCCTAATTATGGCTCATCACAAGCCATGAACGTGTAATTGGAAAACTTGATCCATATCCAACTAGAACAAGTCTTAATGATCCATTTTACTCAAACTCATCATATCTCCTCAATTGGACTAGCCTAGTCGCTTCGAGGCTAAAACAAACTACAAATATTTCATTATCGGAATACGACTCGAATTAGTCTTGCTTCATTTTCTTTCCTAAACTGACATCCAAATTAACGTAAAACAAGCTTTAATAGTTTTTTTTTGGTACACAAAAAAAAAAGGAAAAAAAAGTCATAATAGTTGAATACATTGTGTAATTCCTTACCATATTTATGACGTCTTCTCATTTTTTATTCATAATATACCTTTAACCAGTCGTTCACGGGCTGTATCAGTTTCCTTACTTGTTGGAGCACAAGCAAGCAAATGTCATAAACCCCGAAAAAAAAAAAATTACAGGAAAAATGAAAAGTTTCCGATTATTATTATTATCCCAAATACGCAACATTTCCCTCAAACTCTCCTTCTCGCCTACTAATCCCACCACTACCACCATCGCAGCCGCCGCGTCCTCCACCGCAAAGCCGTCACCAACCACCGCGTCAGCCGCAGGTGCGGTGGCTGATCTCGCAGAAGATGACGTCGACGTTGATGACGATGACAGGGTTGGTATGGTGCAAAACACGGCGCCGTCGATGAATCACCTGGCGATGCCGGATGTTCTTCAGCCACGTGTCGTTGTTTTCGACGGGGTTTGCCCTCTCTGTCACTCTGGTATTTTTTTTAAATGAGACGGTTGTATACATGCACGCCCTAGCTATTATTATCTGACTCTGTTTGTTTGTACACATTTTTGTACTAGTTTAAATATCTTGCAAAAATACAGACATGAATAGAAATGTTAAATAATCGCGTTATTGTTAACTCATCGTTTGGTTAAAAAAAAAAGATTATCACTGAAATTAAATAATACAAGGGGAAAAAAAAGTAATTGTTTGTGTAAGATTAGAAATCCCCAACAACGACAACTAAGAGAGTAGAGATGAGGTGGGTGGCATACGCATGATGCACGCGTCTGTCTCATTTCAGTTTTCGTGCTCGGTAATTGTCGGTTACAAGTACCCGAGTAAGTAAGTCTCGTGTGAGGAGGTTGTTTTAGACTAATTTAGAGTGTGTTTCGTTAGCAAAATTCAAGGAGAAAGGAGGCGAGAAGGGGAGCATGACTTCATCCCCGAGGGATCCAAATGAAAGATTTTGGACCTTTGGAATTCCTTGGGCCTGGCCATAAAGTGGGAGTAGATGGCTAGCCTAAACACACTAGCCCGAGGAATTCCAATACTTCGTAAAAACAATTGGCAATAGGAGAAGAACCCTATTCGGGAGAACATATTGTGCACAGAGGGATTCCGAGTTGTTTTCCTTTTTAATGATTGGTGCGTGACTAAATATGTCAAGGGGCGGGGAAAATAGATCATTTACTTCTCGTTTCACTCTCCAGTTTTCCAGTTGGAGAGCTCCGTGGAGCTATCTATGTCTCGATGTTGTAGTTTTGCTCTCCACCTTAAAGAAGCTCCTATAGTTCTTCTAGTTTTTATAGTGTTGTTAGTGTGGAATGATCTTGACAGTCAGTTATGTCGACTTATTACTGTGATTGCTCTTCGGCATAGGACGCCAATGTCAAACTGACAGTTTTGGTTTAGTTTTTTTTATAACAAAAATACATAATTTTGGAAAAATTACAAAAATTATGTCAATTATGTGTTGAAAAAGGTATCATTTTCCCATAAAAAAAATTTTGAGATCTTATCACCGAATACTAACCACACTCCGAAAAGTCATGTATAGAATAATACAGGATCTCATTACCATTTTCCAATTATATTTCCTTTTTTAATCTTTAGAAAGAATAACTATCTAGAACTCCTTGGCGTTCTTCTTTCCCTTGTTTATTACACCCACGGAGAAATTATTAGGTAAAAAAAATAAAGCATAAAATTTGTTAGAAGACATGGGAAATCAAGAAAGTTCAAATACTGTGGCATACGATTCGCTGTTTAGGCCAAATCAAATGGCACCAACGTTGGATGATGTAGGGTTCCACTTTCAGTTGGGGACTGCGATCGGATTCATGTATCATATGATGAAAGGCGATGCCAGCTCGGGGATCAAGTCTAGACTATGGAGCGCACTAGCTAAATCTCCACGGTTGGGCGGGTCATTGGCGCTCTTGAGCCTGGCACTTGATGTTCCTCAATCTGCCATTTACCAACTCAGAGGAGAGTCTGACAAGCGGTACGCAGGGTACGCCATTGCCTGCGAGGCTGCTGGTGGAGCCTTTTTTTTGGCCCGTCGTGGCCTTATCCCCGCTTCAATTGCTGCCCTTACGCTTGGTGGTATCGGAGCTGCTGGTTTTGCGTTTGAGAATCACTATGAGCCCTCTTTTTATAGGGCGAATACTTATTCTTATCCCCATTATCGCCTCACTCTTCTTCCAGACAACCTACATTGAACTACATACTTGTTTTGTTGATTCTTTCTAGGCCATGGATAACAGATGGTAGTAGTACTTATATACTACAATTCTCTTACCTCGTTATTTGTGGGAGCTAATGTTGTTTTAGTCTATGATAACATAGTTTAATTTTAATTTACTGCCTATTGTTATTTTAAGAATATTTTCATCTATAGTTTATTTCTTCAATTCATTTATTTTTTAATTTTAGTATTTTGTAGTTACTTGTAACTTTGTGATGGTGCAATATTGCTCCACTAACAATTACACTATGTTTGGTTGGCTAAACATGAAGGGGAGGGGATGAGGAAGGGAGGGTGCACGACTTCATCCCTTTGCCTATGGAGGAGGGACGACAATTTAGCTTGTGGGAGGGATTTGGAGGGATCCAATTTTCCTCCCCTCTAAAACCCTCCACTCAATTTTGCTAACCAAATGAAGGGAAATGCTCCCCTCCAAAAACCATGGTTACCGGATTTGCCGGATTCGTTATGATTACTTAACTTCCGATTCGCAATACGCTCTAACAAATTATTGGATATATGTATTTTAAGAAAGGGTCATAATAGAATATGCTACAACCGATTCACGATTCGCTAGGGGTTGGGCGAACTCGGTAACGAGCCTAAAAGTCGCAACTAAACAAGACCATAGGGTGTGGCATACCAATTAATACACTAGAAATTAAAAAAAAAAAAACAGGTAAAAAAGAAGTTAGGATAAAAAATACTCGTTGACAACTACCCATATGTGAGAGTTTCTCATTGTGAGACTTTCTTACACGAGAATTTGTGACAAGTAGGGGCGGGGTTGTGTTACAAACTCTGCTGTGGAATAACGAATTTAGATGTTTGGCTCGCATGTTTTGCTTTAATTGATGTAAGAATCAGCAACCTGTAGACCGCGAGGAAAAAAGTTGAACCGTTCAAATATCAAAATAGAACAAGATATTATGTGTAAAATTAAGAGTTGGCCACTTGGTGTGGTGTAACATCGTTGCTAATGCGTGCATGGGGTCTACTTGAAAACCTTACTGAATGTATGGAGGCCTGTCGAAACACTTCTGCAAAACAGTGAACACAAGTGAAACAGATATCAAGGTTGATACTTGATCAACACTTAGCAGTACCATCTTAGGAATGGCTAAGAACAGTTCCCTCTCTACTAATTTAAGACAATATTAGCGGGATAGAGTTTTTCTTAAGATATAGGTTCTGGTTTTATCCAATATGATGCTTCCCGAGACAGAAAGGCGTGGTTTGTTTATAGTGTTTTTCAACCGTTTTTGTAATTACTATCAATTGGAAATTGTAACTTGCATTTCAACCGTATGATAAATTGGTCCTTAGACAAGTTATATTTCATGCCCATTATGTCCACAGGCGTGAAGTTGGTTATCAAGGCTGACAAGCATAGGAAGATCAAGTTTTGTTGCCTTCAGTCTGAGACTGCTGAACCGTATATGAAGCTTTGTGGTGTCGATAGGGAAGATGTACTTCGCCGCTTTATATTTGTTGAAGGTTTAGGCCAATATCATCAAGCTTCTACAGGTTAGATATGATATTTTCTCTCGATATAGGCTTATCTACCAAACTCACATCTGCAACTCCTAGTATTTATTTTATTTAGATACTGAGTACTAGTTTCTGGATTTTCCCCTTATCCTCCATCATGCTATGTCCCAGTTTACGTAGGATTAAGTTTGTGCAATTGGCTATTCATATATCCAAAATGAGATGGTTATTGCTCTATGAATTATGTGCTGCTGTAATGATTCATACTCTGTATCTATTATTGAAAGAGGGATCATGCTAATTATTCTTATTTCAGCATGTGTACTTTAGTTCCGAGTGGCTTACTCCTTGCTCTTGTTGTCTTGTCTGATTATATTTTTGAGTGTCGTGACTCGTGAATTCATGTTTAAAGGGTTATGTAAGTTTCCTTGGTAATGTTGATGGATTAATAGTTGCTGTAGTTTGGAATACGGAGTATATATGCATCCATGAGGTGGCACTCTCAGATGACATCTGAATTTTTCTTTCTATATAGAAGAATAATCCCCTTCTACCAATATGGTATAGTTTCTACATGGCTGTTTGTCTTATGAACTTTTGGTCTTGTCTGAATAGCATGATTGGAGGTAAAAACAGGAAATTAGAGAGATGTCGAACTGAGAAATGATAGTTTCCTTCCAAAAATTTTATTTGGTTTTAACCCAACCAGGGAAATTTTCACTCTCCCCTTTGAATCCAAACAAAAGGTAGTTACAATGTTGGATGTCCTCGCATGCGATAAAAACTTATAACCTTGGTTCACATCTTGTTATCCATCTCACCAATTAAAAGGTTACATATATACATATTCTCCCTTCAACCGATTAATATAATGTGTGTCGAGGCCTTTTTTTCTCAACTTTAATCGTTATTTTCTCATACTTCGTAATACAAAACAGTTGCATTTTCTTAGAAAAGATAACATGGAAACATTTGTTTGGTAAATAATGGGGATCTTCTACATGGTACCCTCGAGTTTTTTCGAATTCGATGGGTATCCCTCCATTTTGAGAAACATCAATGGTACTCATGAGCTTACAAAATACTCCCTAAAATGCCCAAAGTTCAAAAATTCATGCTTTTTATTAAAATATGTTTGTGAATTTGTGATTGATTAATAAATATGTTAATGTTTTGACATAATCTCTCTACAAAAATCACTTAAAGTTTATAAATGCAACATTCACAAGTAACGTATTAGAGTATTGGGGGCATTTTAGGTAGAATTTTTTAAGGGGTACGAGTAATATTTCTCAAAAACGAGGAGTACCACGTAAAATTTGAAAAAACTCAGGAGTACCATGTTGAAAACTTGATTTTCCTTCATGTTCGAACATAGGAATGAGGCATTGGACGAACTTTTGGCCTGGGGGCTAATTGCCACCCACTTATTCCACCAACCACCACATCATTGATCTCAATCATCACAGTTTTGTGAACCACCACCAAAGCATTTCACCGACTACCTCAGCGGCTATGGGGGATGTTTGGAAGAGGTATTAATTATGACATTGTAATAGTCGTCGTGCATTATCATATGGCAGATTGGGACGATAAACGAGCATGTGGGTGAGGGGAAAAGTATGGTGAGGGATCAGATGAAGTTTTCATTATGCTTTTAAACAGAAAAAGAGTATTACTGTGTATGTGTGATAAAGAGATGTTTTTTTGTGCTAATTGCATGAAAAGGTATTTAAGGTTAATATGGGACCATTTTTTGAGACAAAAGTCGAAACTTGGGAAAATGATTATTTTCGTATAAATTGCTAGGTTGGATTAAGTTTTAAAGATGAGGCAACATCGGTTTATCTTTGTAAATGGCATGGTGGTATAAGTTGTGATGTCACTGGAGTCTATTGACTTAGTTTAATGTGAATTTTTGCAGCTGCCCTGAAAGTGGCTTCTTACTTGCCATTTCCCTACTCCACTTTGAGCTCTCTGTTAATAATTCCAACTCCAGTAAGGGATGGTGTTTACGATTTCATTGCTAAACGACGCTATGACTGGTTTGGTAAGAAGGACAAATGCCTTGTTTTGCAAGAGCCAGAAATGCTGGAGCGTTTCATTGACAGGGAAGAGATAATGGAGCGCCATCAATCTGATATATAGTCGCCTCCTTCAGCTCTCTCGAGTTATCCTTTTGTTCGCCTCTTCCAGAAGTTACTAGACTTGCATAAATAGTTAAAGAAGTGTTAACATGAAAACGAGTCTTACTGGGTAGTGTGGGTAGCTGTTTACCGAGTATTAGTTACTGAAACAGTGAAACGGTGTTTGGCAGCCAAATCATTTGATCAAATTGGAACAAGGTTTTTGAACCCACTTAACCAAAATGTGGATAGGTATATTTGGTGATGATAGTGTTATATTGAACGTTGTATGTGGTTATGCTAATTGTTCAAATTTTATCGGAGGTTTTCCAAAAAAAATTGAGCCTCCTCATTTCTCGAGGTTTTGGATATGTGCGTCACTGGTCATTACGACAAGAGTTACAAGCAAATGAGCCTCTACAATTCTCGACATTCGGGATCTAAATCAGTGCGCCCTCGTCGTAGGTTCGTAGTCGTAGTCGCTTCAAAACACACTGCGTTATGGGAAAACAAAAATGCCAAAAAAATGGCGTCGCCCGGGTTCGAACCGGAGACCTTCAGTGTGTTAGACTGACGTGATAACCAACTACACCACGACACCATGTGCTATGTAAAACTCAATTTTATTACTTGGACAAACCAACACTGGAATACTAGCAGTTTGATTTTTAGACCAAAGATCACTTATTTTCACTCATAATTTAAAGTGATTCCAAGATGGCCAGATGGGTGAGCTTTACTATTAGGTTCAATTGTTCAAGTGTTGGATCAACCCTAGCCACTATAGCATGTTCCGATAGAGGAAAAGAGATGATAGGAAGAGGAAGAGGCAAAATCGTTGTATGGAATTGAAAATTGGATGGAGGGATAATAATTTGACTTGTGAACGACAAAAGCCCCAATATCCCTCCAACCAAAGGGCCTCACATAGTCACATCTCACATGTTAAGGAAGTGCGAAGAAAAATGATTCGGCGCCACCCTCTTACATGGGAATTAAATAGTTTTGCAAAATGGTGGGTCATTTTCCCCCATGTGAGAGGGTGACACCCAAACTCGGTGCCACCCGGTGGCACCCTATCATAATCCATCAAGAAGGTGCATTATTCAATCACACAAGTACTTATGATCATAGTTGCGGCATTATTCACGCAGTGCAAATGTACTACGTGATAGTACAATTTCAAGTACACATTCGTAAATCATTAGAGAAATAATTGTTCACGATTGACATTCGATAACGCGCACTGCATTTGACCAAGCCTATGTTTAATTTGTTCAATATATAAACCATGGCCATTGTGAAGTAAAATCACTAACAAACAATAACACCTTGTATAAAATCTTAAATTAGCTCATTAATCTTCAAATTTCAGCAATGGCAAACAAACAAATGAAAGCTTATATTATTGTCGCGTGTTTGATTGTTGTCATGGCAGTGGTCGTGTCAGCCCATAATGGTGTCGACCATGGCCATGAAGGCCATGGTAGTCCAGCACCATCCCCACCTAAGGACGACAATGCTTCGAGCTCACTGACTTCCTTCCCTGCATTGATTGTTGGACTCACTGCATTTGCTTTCTCATTCGGAAGGATGATTTGAGTGTCGTCATATGTATTCTCAAGTTTTGATTATGTTGTTCATGTGATTTTAAGGTTGCCAAGGTTTAATTTCGCGTGCTTTGTTTTTCATGAAGTGCTGTCGTGAGTTTGTTCTAATTTAATTGATTGTAACGAAGTTTTTTTATGTTCATTGATAAAAGAAATAATAACCTATTATTATTCTAATTGCTACTCCAAATTTTTAAAGCACTCCGCAACCATAGTGGTAAGTTTAAAGCATTGAACTAGTATTGACGGAAGTTCTTTTATCAAGAACTTCCTACAAGAATTAACGTAGGCCACTATAAAGCAACAAGCACACGGTATTCTTTAGTAAAAGGCGAAAGAATAGTTCGCTATGTGCTTATTGCATTGCTGCGTGAGTATTACATACAGAGCAAGTTCGCTATTTCTATCAGCCATTTCGTTTGGAGACAGTAGCACAGCCGATGTGGGACAAAGAGATGAATGTGTCAAATGCCATTTTCTCAACATTAAAAGAATCGAGAATGACTAGCTTGCTGCTATTGGGATTACACAGAATGATAAAGTGTTCAATTATAAGGAAATTAATTGAAAACAGGGCATGCAATGAAATGAAGTTTATCACCGCCTCAATTTATTTGCAATAATTCATTTGATATTGTTGATCTTGTAAAGAGACGATCACAATGTAACCAACTCAACCAAAAGCCTAAGCTGATGGTTGAAGCCAAGTAATTGGTTTTATACCTTAATACGCCCCTTCACGCAAATGCCCTTTGGGCTTGAAGAGTGGATATATACATAATGGCACAGGTCACCCATACCATGTGCTTAAAATTCCACTTTTCGCTTGTGAGTATTTTTGTGGCTCCCATAAATTGAAATTGGTACCTTTGGGTCGTCCAGGCTCTGATACCATATTAAAGAACCAACTCAACCAAAAGCCTAAGCTTATGGTTGAAGCCCAGTAATTAATTTTATACCTTAATAGTTTGGGTATGTACTCCGGTGTTTTTTCGCGGCATGATCCGATCATTCTGGAGGAACTAACAGCATCACTCACTGGAATCTGGATGATGAAATACACATACACTCCTTGACTTTCCTCTTTGGTCAAGTTCTCGCAATGTAATGCTAACCATTCAAAAAATAACTCCTTGTAGTCTACAGATGCTCCACATACAAATACACGAGGTATTACCGGTTTATTAGTAAATAGAAATAGACATTGGTCGAGGCCCTCCTTGTGTTTTAATCAAATACACCATATAAAATACTACCGAGTAGTAGATTTTTGGGATGGATCTACAATAATCTCGCATGGACCATTCTACATAAGAATTGTATTCCAAGTTTCCGTTTTTTCTTGACAACTCTTCTACAACACCATCTTATATAGGACATGCCAAATGAGAACTTCAAGTTACCAAGTTCACAAAAACTATGCAAGTTGATTTGGACCGGTCTCCAGGAATAAGGTTACCAAAAATTTGTGGTATATACGGATTCCATATGTTGCACAAAGTTAGACCGTCAACAGAGCATAAGTAATACTTCGAACAAAATACCTTACATCAGAGTAATTTCGATTAGATCACAAAATTTTTTTACTGTATAGGACAGGGGTCGCGCGAACGCAGGCCCCCAAAGCAAGAAATTACGACGTACACTATCCCATTTAGGGGAGTATTAGGCAGGCACGCCTCCAAAAGTGCAATGGAAGCCACCAACCTAAGCCATGGACCTTCTTGATCGTCCATTGACTCCGCCCAGGTAAGTACTATTCACTTCCATCAAATTTTTTATTTATATCAGATACTTCAAGGTTTTCCTTTACGATGACCGGTGTGGGATATAATTGTTATTAGCATGGCCTTTATTTTTGGTTTTTTTATATGGTCAGAAGTCACCACCATCGATGTCAACCCTTATTTTTACTTATATCTAATAAGTATCCAATCTCACAAGCACAAAAAATTAGTTGACTTATGAAAATCCACGTCGTGCAATGTACTACTTGAATGCATGACTAAGTGTAATGAGACACTAATGTCAATCAATCATCTATATAAAATATAAAAAAGGAATCCTTGAATGTAACTAACTATACAAGGCATTGAACAAGCAAATAAGCAATGCATAAGATTTCATTATTTGCTAATTCTAACACATTTAGGAAGCCATGTGTCAAAGTACTAAAAAACTACAATAACATTAAATACAAATGTTGAAAAATATTAATATTTGACACCCTTTCATATAACTTCTCTAATTAATACTATGTATATATTAAATTTTGACTTAATTAATAAATTAATGTATGTATTGTCATCATATATTATCAATATATAAATAGAAAAAATAAAA
>JAUEKU010050870.1:0-13867 GCA_032274805.1 Gypsophila paniculata | reverse complement strand
GATATTGATATTATGATATAGCGTAGGATACGATGAGAACCATTAACTCGGTAAGAACCTGTGAGAATCCATGAAAATTACATCCAACGCTTAAACAAAATGTGTAGACTTGTCATTTACCCTTATTTTGATTCTTTTTCACACTTTGTTGAGTAAAACTAATTTTTTTTAATAAATATAATAAAAAAAATGTGTATACCTTGTACAAAATAATATTTGATACACTAAATTGCGCTCTACATATACTAAAAGATAAGTATACTAGATACCCAAAAAATTTAAACATACATTGAATTGTGTAATAGGCACACAAAAGTTATAAAACCTGCATAACCAACATTTTTTTAATATATTATTGTAAAAAAAATGGTTTTAACCAACAAATTGTGAAATGAATAAATATAAGGGTAAATTACATGCCTTAACATTCGATTTTATCGTTAAATGTAACTTGCAAGAGTTTTCACAAGTTTTCACCGAATTGGTGGCTCTTACAAGATTCTGAATCTATTGTATTTGTTATAACAACGAACATCAATAATACAATTGCTTTATGAATTCTTATCTCTCAAATTCTAGTAAGGTTATGGGAGAGATATTTTAGAAAATGTTGCAAATTTATCGAATGAGTCTAAAATAAAAAATATTACAATTTTAACTAATGATAGGAACTAAGTAGTTAAAGTATTCAAAAGGCAATTCATGAATTATACATCTGAGGTACTACTTCAGATTCAAAGTTTTTGAGTTTTTATTGTATAGAATTTGAGTTTGATACTCGTAAATTTTATTAATATTCAAAAACTTAATTATTGCTCAAAAAATTATTAATAAAACTCAAAAAATATGAGTATGATATAGTATATCAAATTCATAATCCTATTTTCCGATTAAATGATATTCATATGAGAGGATTATTAATAATTTCTTAATTTGCATGAAATTGATTATTAATAGTTTCTTAAATTTCTCCATTCTTGGTTCATCATAATCACTCTCATAGATTGAAAGATAAACACAGAAACATACTAAGCCAACATCTATATATATAACAGGTGGAATGTCAATTGCAGCTTGCTGCTAAAAACTTCGTCTCTTTGTTTTTTGTTAGAGAGTATAAAATCGATCTTGCGACTCTAACTATCACCTCAAGATTTTGATTGAGATGGTTCTTTGACATTTTTACATAGCCGAATGCCAATACAAAGAGCGGAAATATAGGCTTTAACCAAAGGTCGTTTAAGGAAACAGCTTAGAGTATGAAATCGTCGTCCGAATTATCGTCATTGATGGTTAAATTCGTGTAATAATCGTCACATTCATCAATTATGAGGCCAGAATCGCTGCCAGAGTCTATTGTAAGGTAGTTGTAGTCATCAGTGGAGTGGTGTGGAAGCCTTATATCCTTGATACGTTTCGATAATCGGTTTCCTAAACTCCCCATAAGCTTCAAGTTGAAACAAGCACGCAGGTCAAGGAACTGAAGATGAGGACAACGGTCGAGAATTGCCGATAGACCATCATTCGTCAAGCTATTTCCGATAAGCTGGAGGTGTCGCAACTCAGGCATGCTTCGTGCAATTGCGAGTGCTTCCACATCACATACGAAAGTCTGATCACTTGACGCAAGCTCATTCAGTTTAAAAGTCGTGAGTGAGGAGCAAGCATTGAATATTTGGATGATTTTTTCTGTTTGGAAGGAACAAGAGTAAGTTCAAGCTCCTCCAATGAAGTGAGTTTTTGTAGCGCGTCAATTAATTCTGTGGCAGATATGTTGTGGCAACATGCAAGCCGAAGGCGTTTAAGCTGACTCGATCTGCAATGAAAATAAAGTTAGTTCATCTAGCTAGCTGATAAATCAAGATACAAGCTCGGTAAAGGAAGATACAACAACGAGTAACAAAGAATAACATAATCAATCATGTGCAGTAAATCTCCTATCACCATATTCACAGAAAAAAGAGTTAATAGACAAAGTTATTATTCCTAAGCTTGAAAGATGTAGTCACTTAAAACGAAGAATTTCGTAGCGGATATAATTGGTTGAATTGTAGATGGTCAAATCGATCAGATATGTCAAAAGCTTCATATAATAAAATTGTTATGCAGCAAGACAGAAAAAGTTCTCGTAAAATCAGACGCACATATGGTGACAGTAATTTGAGCCTCAAAACTAGCGTTCCATACGATCAAAATAAGCATTCAACACAATCAAATCGACAAAATAAATTCAATCAATTCCAAGGAGAAAACAATCGATTTTGTAAAACCATATCAATTCATTCAACCAAACGACTCCTTAACAAATTAGCCCATTCTTTCTTTCAATCACACTGTTTATTGTATACGACAAGTTCACCAAACGATCCTTAAAATTGACAGCACCTTCGAAATAGAAGCTCTTCTTACCGATACATTTAGTTTCAACAAAGTAACCTTACGGGCATTTCTCAATTATTACCCAAAAATAATCGACATTCTCTACCCAACGGCAAAAACAACAACGCACTTGCAATATATGAAAGGCATACTAATAGGGTATGTCTTAAGAAATACCGTCTTCCACCTTTCAAATTATAAGACCAACAATATTTGAAAGGCGTATTAATAGGTGACATCTTATAGAAAAATGAAATGTTCTTTCACGATTTATCACAAAATATCATCATTAAACATATACTCCGATCAACAGCATTAAACATCATCTTCTCATGCCTCAACACTAACTCACTCTCTTCGACGTTGCGTATACGCATACTCCGCCATATCGATGGATCTTTGCACAAATTGTACCATAATTTGCACACGAATTGTGCCGATTCTAGTACTTCTACGGTACCTAATTTTACCAGTATTGTTAGGGCTACGTCACGCGGTAATTCTAGCCAGTTTACCGTGGTTGATTGCGGTGAATTTGGAGAAATCTCCATTGATTTGGTATTAAAATTAGGGTTTTCAATTGATGTTGTCGCCATTAATTGGGATTTTTTTCCCTCTTTTGATTTTGATTTTGATTTTGCCTGATGGGCTATGTACGAGGTTCGTGTGATCTTAGTAATTGAGTTGCTAGATGTGGTAATCGGGTTTATTTTGGGTCGGATTACTTCGAATTTCGTTTATATAAGGTTAAATTATTTTTTGGAGTCAAGTTATATTGGTATAGGTTGGTTTTGGGTAAAGAAATGATTAAATACGGGTTTGGGTTGGACATGGTCGGATCAAGTATGATTTTCGGCGCACATACAAGTGGATTAGCAAGTTTCAAACGGATTTGTGGGCTAGGAGTTTGTAAAACCTAGAAAATGTGGTGTCTGCGCTCGCTTGCTTTGCAAACCGGACGGACCGGGTCAAAGGACTGAGGGGCCATAAATAGCCATAGGTTTAAGTTATCCCAAGTTGTGTCGAGTTTGTATAAGTTAATACTCCATAATCGACTTTTTTTTTTTAATTCTCTCCAAATCTTTTTCTTCATATCCACCATCTTTTTTCTTTTTGCTAAAAATATTATTTTATGAAAAACGTATTTGATGATAACTATGAATATCTTATGAAAAATATGGGAGGAGTATTATAGGTTGCATGAAAATTTCTTATAGACACATTTGCGTAAATATTTTAACACTAATATTCAATCAAAATTATTCAGTATAATGTTAAATCAATATGAAGATCGTACCTCCGATGTATTACATCGGAGGGTAAAATTGTAATTTTCATGTTTAGTTTAACTCTTAAAATATAACCACACTACTTTTTAACTACCAAAAAACTATAAATACCTATCATTATAAGAGAAGTGATGTACTACCTCGGATGCGTGATACTATTTTCCATGTTAAATTGATAAAACGATATACGTTAATTATTAATAATTTATTAATTATTAATTAACATTAAATTATTTAAAATGTTAATTAATTTATTACTTAAAAAAGAAAAAAGAGTAAAAATAATTTTCTAAACTACATTTGCTAATCATATCGAGTAATCCAAATTCTTATAAGAGACGGTCTAACGATAAATTTATCGTATCTTCTCTCACAAACAATTCTACTTATCTTTTTTATTCTACATAAATGGTAGGTCTCACATAAAAGACGGTCTAACGAGAGAACTACCGATAGAATAAAACATTTTCACTCAAAAGTCGAAATTATAAAACCAAAATAAAAAGTCAAAAGGTAGAAACTATACACCACCGTAAAACTCATTATACTTGATCCTAGTTATCTTTTTTATTCTACGGAAATAGTAGGTCTCTTTAAGAGACCGTCTAACGAAAAAACTACCGATAGGTTAAAACATTTTGACACTCAAAACTCTCAATTTTAAAAAAAAAAAAAAAAAAAAAAAAAAATCAAAAGGTCGAAATTATACACCGCTGTAAAACTCATTTTTGTAAGAAACTATACTCCGTAATAAACAAAAAAAATCAAACTTACAAAACCCTAACTTCACATCTCAAATCAACCTCTTTTCCGTAATTACGTCCTTTTTTTTTTTCTTTACAAAAAACTCATCATCATCTCTATTGATTTTGTCTCTTATTTTTTCACCTAGGTATTTTAATTTTGATTGATTGATTTATTGTTTTCTTAAATTATTCTTTTATTTTGTCGATGTCTTAGCGTAGTGGTTAGGACGATGTCCTTATCTCCTTTCGTTGTACTGGCTTCGTGTCTCAAATTTTTAATGGTAGAATTTAGGGTTATATTTTAATTTTGATTGATTTATTTTTTTTTTTAATTATTCTATCATTTCGATGATGTCTTAGCGTAGTGGTTAGGACGATTTCCCTCTCTCCTTTCCCCTCTCTCCCTTCGTTGTAGTTGTACTGGCTTCGTGTCTCAAATTTTTCGATGGTAGAATTTAGGGTTATAGTTTCAATTTTGACTAGATGAAAAAAAAAATAATGATAATAATAATGTTTTTTTTGTGCGTCGTTTTTTTGTTTGATGTAATTGTTCGTGTTTCGTGATTTTGTGGCGAAATAATCTGATTGTTGCTTGATTAAACTTTTGTTGTGTGCTAAATGAGTAATTAAAATCGATTTTTCAGAGATTAGAGTGCCTAGCGGATTCTCTGGCGAAATATTTATGATTATTGCTATACGTGATAGCTAAACGACTAATAAAAATCGATTTTTTGGAGATTAGAGTGCTAAGCGGATTCTCAGGCGAAATTTATATGATTATTGCTATAGGTGATAGCTAAACGACTAATTAAAATCAATTTTTTGGATATTAGAGTGCTAAGCGGATTATCTGGCGGATTTTTTATGATTATTGCTATACGTGATAGCTAAACGACTAATTAAAATCTATTTTTGGGAGATTAGAGTGCCAAGCGGATTTTCAAGAGAAATTTTTATGATTATTGCTATATGTGATAGCTAAATGTTTAATATAGATCGATTTTCTTGAGATTAGAGTGCTAAGCGGTTTCTTAGGCGAAATTTTTATGATTATTGCTGTGAAAGCTCAGTGATTGAAAGAAATTGGGAATTCTTTCATTAAATTCAATTTTGGAGGTTAGAGTGCTAAGCGGTCTCTCAAGCGAAATTTTTATGATTATTGCTATACGTGATAGCTAAACGATTGAAAGAAACTGGGAATTTTTTTCATGAAATTCACGGGGGTTTAGCGTGAGCTGATTTTGGTGTCGAAAAGCCAACCTTTGTGAGGTCTTTGACGATACCAAATAGGAAGATAGCCGTAGGTTTTGGCGTACACAACGATAGCAGTGAAACCAATATCCGATTGTAATGCATAATTTGATGGCTAGGCGTAGGCGTGTAGCTACTCAAGGGTAAAATTGTCGCAAGTTGCAACAGAGTCGGAGATTTTATTGGGATTGACAGCAGCTATGTTTTTTTGGGAATCGATATTTTAATTAATGGACTGTATTGTTTACAAAAGTAATTGATTTGTTTAAGTTTTTGGGGGTGACAGGTGTTCCGGAGCAAGCTCCATGAACTGATCATCGAACCTTCATAAACGTTTATTAAAACTTGTGGAGAAGCGCAATGGGATTCTAAGAAGTTTCGGGCGTGCTAGCTGATTGGCAGACTTGCCTTTCTGCATCGTGTAAAAATATAGCTGTAATCAATACTCAGTAGGTACTGTATTTTCGAAGTTCAATTTTCAAAGTTCCTGTGTGATAATTTTGTTCTCCTGACTGAATTTTATGTTGGGTCTTAAATACACATGACGGTTATTATAACTTTTGGCGTTTTAAGTATTAGTGTGGTCATTGACAACTTACCTTTGCCGCTCTTATGATCAGCTTAAAAGAGAGAAATGAAATATTTATGTTATGGAGTATGTGTTAGATGGGTAATATATATTTATGGATTTTTGTCGGAAGCATATGCTACAGCGTATGAGCTAGATATTCGTAGCTCTCGTAGGGTGTCAATCGTGGTTGAAGAACATTTCTAGGAGGTTTTTTGAACTCTTCTTTATCTAGGGCACATCCTCTATATAATTTAAGTGCATCAAAAGAAGGCTAATGCTGTTTGCAAAGTATAGGATTGTCGTTATGTCCGGACCTAGACAATGTCACCCAGAAGACGTGGCACCCTTTCGTGTGGACAAGGCTTCCTATATTTTGTACCCAAAACTCAAATTGCGGCACAAATAGGGGTGATAACGAGCCGAGCCGAGCAACGCCAAGCTCGTGCTCGGCTTGTGCTCGTAAAGTAAAACTCGAGTTCGAGCCGATCTCGAGTTTTCCCGAGCATGAAAAAATCATGCTCATAATCAAGCTTGTGAGCTTTAACGCAAGCTCGAGCCAAATTCGAGCTCAATTTGAGCCTATGTATGATTGTATATTTTTTGGCTTTTTCTCCTTTGAGATTTTTAATAACAAGATTTGAAGTTTATATACTAAAATATTTGATCGATCAATGAGATATTTGAATAAATGTGATACAAAAATATAATTATGATAAAATATTTTTATAAAATATGAACAGTATGTTATATAATCACACAAATTCGAGCCGCTCGCGAGCTTTTCGAGCCGAGCTAGCAATAGGTCAGCTTGACTCGTTAAGCTCTCAAGTCGAGCCCGAGCTCGAGCCGAACTCGCACGAGCTGAGCTTTTATCGAGCTTTGACCGAGCCGAGCTCGAGTTGCTCGCGAGCTGTCTCATCTCATTATCACCCCTAGGCACAAATATGTTCTAGAAAGATCTTGAAAAGTATGAAGTCCTAATAAGTTGGCTCAGATCCAGCTAACTCACATATTTGTTTTCTATATTTACGGTCTCAAATATAATAGAGGTTTTCAAAATTCATTTTGGTGCATTGTTCACTAATTACATTCCTTAGCTACTAAGTGATTGATTTGTGCTTTTGGTGCAGGCACTTTCTTTTTCCTTGAATACTCTTGTAGATAAATGGACGTAATAGCTATCACAGGTACGTTCCAGTTTGTATGCTTTATAACATATTTCCAGCCATCAGACTTCAGTCATTTTTTACGCTCCTTGGTCGTCGTCTATCTTTTCTGTCATGTGATTTGGTTATTTTGACTTGTATTCATTGTGCTCCAATTAGTGGTTTGTTTTGAAAAAGGTTTATGCCTGATTTAATACTGTGGACGCTGTGCTTGAACTTGAGTTACCAAATTCGCTCAACTCTCGTGGAAGTGTGAACTTGTTGCTCATTGTCAGCATGTTGTTTGCTAAAATTTATGCATCATATACTCGATCAAAACTATTTGGATATTCCTTCTTCTTATCAAATTAACAACCCACATATATACTCCAACTTAATATGTGAATTTTTTGCTTCTGACAGGATCAATAATGTGTATTATGGCACTCACTCCGCGTTCCTCATCTGTAGATAAAAAACTAATGCTGTATGATTTGCTCGAGGTGACATTTAGCTTTAGGTCTTTGTAATAGGATTGATTTACTAGATACCAATGGAATCGACTTTCGCAAGGGTGTTGGATAGTCGACGCAAAGTTTTTCGTAGCTTGAAGAGGAATAAAGCAGCTGGATCTGCTACTTACTTGTCAGGAGTCGTCCATAACAATGTATCACACTACTCGGCTTTGAAAGCATCGTCATTGAAGCGGAAAAAATCTGATATCTGCGTAACCAAGTGCCGGAGCTTTGAACTACCTCGTTACTACACAAATTTCACGAATACTGGGCTACCTAAACGCTTGATGTTTTACCTAAATGGGGGATGGGTAGATCACGAGTCAGAAATCATGGACATGGTTAGAAAAGATTTTGAGCTGAAAAAGGCAGCCATTGAAGTGAAATTCGGTGGTCATCATCTTATATTTGACTTCGTGCGTATGGTCCAGTTCGACTTTATAACTGCTTTGGAGCTTCCCATGGCATGGATTGATGAAGACGGGGGCTGTTTTTTTCCCCAAGTTTACACCAATGATGAGCAATATCGGTGTAGTCACTATGAGAAACAGAAAGAAGGAACATCAACTCTCTCGGGAAAGAAGGGCATGCAAGAGATTAAACTTCAAATCGAAATTGAAGTTAATAATGTCGGTGACACCAAGGTTTTGGAATATTGTGGAGAAACAAGCCCTCTTGTTAAACGAATTAAAGTTTGTCAAAATGCAGAGATGGAAGATAGTTTTGATAAGACATCTGATCCGAGGGGAAATAAAGACGCTGCAGAAGATCGACATTTTGAAAAAAGGGTGGATGTTGATATTGAGAAAGCAGACGTGAACACTGATGCAGAGACTGTGAAGGAAATGTTTCTAGCATGTATGAACATGGCTGATGACGTAAATGTTGTAGGTATAGGCTCAACTTCTGGTGCTATGTGGGAAGGTCGGTTGGAGCTTTTCCTTAAGCAGGCTGAGATTACAAGGAAACTTCGCGGCAATGCGAATGTTCGTTATGCATGGCTTCGGTCTACCAAAGAAGCGTCTTCTGCCATAATGACGTATGGCCTTGGGCATTTTGGACTTCAACAAATCAAGTCCTCTTACGGCATTGGTCTTCATATCGCTGCTGCAAACTGTGCTAACACCAGGTTACTCTTCTTTATATGTTCAATATTATGTGTACTGACTTGAACACAGTTCATCTATGTGCTCACTTACTCCCCTGGGCTCACATGTACATGCGTATCTCTAACATTTGTCAAGTTCAAAAGGGATGCAGACCTGAAAATATGTTTTTATCTGCAATGTTGAGAGCCAGTAAAATGTATTTTTGGTATGTAGTAAGAAAGATGAATCTGGCTCTGTACTAAAGTACCTGTTGTTGAAGAAGGATGACTCCTCACAGTTATTAGTGTACTGTGGCGTTGTCTTAAGAGAAGTAATGTCTTTCGTCCCGTCATCCATGGCATTAATTAAAGTACCTGTTGTTGAAGAATGATGTCTCCTCACAGTTATTAGTGTACTGTGGCGTTGTCTTAAGAGAAGTGGAGTCGCTCATCCGTCATCCATGGCATTAATTTAATGCATCTTGTCCTTAGTTGTGTATTGTCCTTGCTTCTGTTTAGAATAACTATACTCCCTTGATTTCACTGTCTAAAATTCTCCAAACATAGAGGCAAATGGGGCCTTATTGACTAAATTCAGGAAGTATGTAATTTGCAATGTATCTGGCTTTAAGCATCTTTACCTTGCAATTGAAATTACGCGAGTGCATTCTTACTAGCAACGGTTTTTTACAAAATTTGGGATAAGTGATGTGTTGCTTTACACTTTACAGTGCGAACTACTGCGATGTTGACGAAAATGGAGTACGTTATATGGTTCTTTGCCGTGTTATCATGGGAAATATGGAGATGGTTCATGCTGGGTCCAAGCAGTTTCATCCTAGTAACGAGAACTTCGACAGTGGAGTTGATGATCTCCAAAATCCATGCCAATATGTTGTGTGGAGCATGAACATCAATACTCACTTGTATCCCGAGTATGTTGTTAGTTTCAGGGTTCCAACTAACTATGCCGGTGAGTTTTTGCCTTTCTATTACATGTACTTTTGCTCCAATTCTCTCTTCAGGTGCTTTATTTAACCATATATTTTACTTTCTCATTGCATAATGTGTTCGTATTGCTGTTATTTGATCTGTGTATAAGAGCTATGTATCAGTTAGCTCTTACAAGGTTGTGCCAAGTACGCTCTGTGCAGTAGTGTCGTAAAGTGGAAAACAGTGGTGCTGGTTAGTGATAGTAGAGTTCTCTCGGAGACGCAGTGACCGCTTGAATGTTTTCGCTGCGACATCCTTTCTTGTAATTTTCTCTTCACTTCCTAGTCTCATCAATTGCACTTTTTCTGAATGCTAGTTTTATAATCGAATGCAGGGTCGGCTCTCAAGAATGACCATGAACGTGAAAAATTCAGAGCTACGCCTGTTGATGAAAGCCCTTCAAATACATCTAAAGTCGAGGCTGCAGTTGATGTGGTTAGTTTACCAAATTCTTTGTTTTAAACATACTTAAGTAATTCTTTCTGGAAAATGAAAATTACAATGACGATTAGTTCTTAAGTTCAATGTATCTTTTATCGCCTCATTTCGTCTGATTCCGTTAGAAATCAATAGCCGGTTAACGAGTTGTCGTTGCGATGGTTTTAAAGGGTGATTTGACTTAGGAGTTAAAAGGTTTATCCTTTGTCTTCAGATGATATGCTCTTTCAGTTTTTGTACTTGTTTAATGTGTCATAAGTCATAACATGGTTTTTCGTGTTATGTCCGGGAAAAGATATTACTATATTAAATTTTGGGAATATATTGTTCAAAGTTAGCATTGTTTGACCAATAAAAGTCAACTATAGACAATCAAAGTGGAAATGAGGGAGTTTTTATGATTATTAGACTTATATCTTACATGTTCTTTAGTTTATTTGTTAATTGTAAGGAGTAAGGACGGCTTTTACATGTTTTCTGTTGTTGTAAAAGGTAATGGGATATCAATGATGCTATAACAATTATATTTGAATCTTATCGACTTAATGTTTTTTTGGAAATAGAGTAAAAATTATTGTTTCATTTATCTTACGGTCTAGGACAATGTTGTGTTTCTGTACATTTGCTTTAGTTGGTGCAATCAACAGGTTTATTAGTTTGTGCAATCAACAGGTTTATTAGAATGTTTGTCCTTTTCTGTGCTTAGGTAAGTGATCATCAGTCAAACGTAACATGTGATGGAAGCAAAGAAAGGATTCCCAGTTCAAATTCGACTCCCGTTAGAGTTCCACAATCCCCTTGGATGCCTTTCCCAGTATTGTTTGCAGTATTTTCGAAACACGTTCCTTCAAGTGACATGAAGTTGGTGCTCGAACACTATGAACAGCTTCAGGTATGCAGTGTTCTTTCCCCGTCTTACCTGCTTTCCTAGGTCATGCGTTTCCTGATGGTTTTGTATATGTGGGTGGCTCTTCGTGTTTGTTATGTCAGAACAAGGTAATTAGTCGCCAGGATTTTGTGAAGAACATGAGGCTAATAGTCGGAGACACTATTGTGAAGACTGCGATAATGGAGCTTAACAGCAAGGTATAGCATTGCTTGTGGATATACTGCTTTGTAGTTTGTACAGATTTGGATATTCTCCCTTTGAACATCTTTAATTCCCGCTTACTCATTGTTGGTCATCCACATTTACACTTCCAACTTTCGAATCTTTCCGGTTTAAGTTGGAAGTTTAAACATGGATAGAGCCACAGAGGTAAACTGCTTTGGATATGTGTTGCTTTGTCATTCGTACAAATGTTGGGTTCATGAATTCTTGTACATCTGTCTGGAAACCAACTTTTGCTTATCTGCTGAGTCTTGTTTAGTCGTGGGAAAGCATTTGATGGGTGGGCCATGAAATCTTCCTGGCCCTTTTGCACGTCATCTTTCGTATATTCAGGCCCAAGTTGTTACGGAAAACTTGTGAAATGGCCGTGTTCTGTCATGCGATTCTGCTTCTACTTTGTGCACAGTTTGTTTTGCATCGCCTCTTTCTAGTGCTTTAGTGGCTGACAGCTATAATCAGTAGTTCCACCTTCCCTTTTTCTTTTCTTCCCACTACCAATTGGACACTATAACTACCTCTACCGGAAACACACCAACAAATTATTGGCTTATGAAATATCGTTAGACTAAAAATATGGCAAATATTACTCTTATGATGTTTGTTTCTGAAAAGTAAAATCAGTCTCTTGTAGATTAGGAAATGAAGTTTGAAACTTCTGAACTTAGATGGGAAGAAATGATAAAAGGGGTCATCGAGAGAGGAGAACAAACAGATGTTGTTTATGTTTTTAGTTTTGTTTAAGTTCCTCGCATCATCTGTTGTATATGCTGTCCATTGTCTTTTGCATCACTCTTTGCTGTTACTGGATTCTCGGGAACATTTCCTCGGTTGCAACATCTACATTGACCCTGTTTTTAAAAGTTTTGCCTTTCTTTATTAACCTTTTAGCTTTGTTCGGAATAACTTAATTTCGTTGAAAGCTTGAACCGGCTACCTATTTGATTGGCTATGTTGCAGGTAGCTTCCAAATACGGCATTTCACTGATTCCAGAAAACCAGGAAACAGCTGGTTAGGAAGGGGCTGATGGGTGCTTTTGACGAGCGTTAATGTGCCGACATGAAGTGTGTGAATAAATATGAAGGGTTTGTGACGGTTTCTCAAGTTTCTGGATATTTAGTTGCTTGTTCTGCTTTCAAGTTAAAAACTTTAAACAATGTCCTGAATAGTTTGGTTTTGTTAAACATTTGGTGAACATTTTGGTTTGCAGTTGTAACTCTTTACTTTTTAATGTAATGCAAACTTCTCAGTATCTTTTCTTAGTCAAATGTTCACTTTAGAGTCGGTCCGCCCTTCATAAAATCTTGAACCCGTTCAGTCGTCTTATATTGCCTGGATGGTCTATTGAATGCTGACAGTCCGACTGGATATTTGCGATTGTTCTTGGGAAATGTTGAACTTGTTTGTTTACCTTTCTATTTTGGGACGGAGGGTAAATGCATCATATGAAACAAAGGGTTGTGTCCGACTTTATGTTATCCAGCCGGGTTTGAGTGTGAGGGCAGTGTAACGGATCTTCTTGACAAATAATTTAAGGGTTACTCGAGGGGTATTAATTGGTTGAGTATACCAATTACACGAGTGGTCTAGAGGGTCAATTTGTATACCTAAATTATTGTGGAGTCCAAATTGAAATTATAATTTGCCGATTATGTTTAATACCGGCAATATTTTTACAATGGATTTGGTTGGTTAGACTAGTGGGTTTTTTCTCTATCTTGGAGGATTTTGTTTTGGCTATTGACCCTAAAATCCGTCTCAATTTATTATTTGCCCGCGGTTTATTTTATATTACTTGTCGCTCAGCGCTTCCGTTCTGTGTGGGGAGGTTGATGCTAATTTTCCAAGAGCTGGGAGCGGTCAAGGGAGGTTGGTGATACAAAAGTGGAAGCAACAAAGTTGGGAACGTCACAAAGAAAACGTGACCTTGGGGAGTCACGGTTTCCAACACACGCACCAAGCTCACTTCGTCTCCTATGTGTTCCAATCTTGCATCAGTTGGATGACGGCTGAGCGTGACGAGGGCGGGACTACTGGCCTGTGATTGTAATGGCGGAATTGTGTTTCGGGTGGCAGAGTTTTTGTTGGTTTCATAGGATACATACGATTGAGTAGAAGTGGCAAATATTGACACGACTCGAAAACACGACACGAACCCGACACGAAATTAATGTGTTTGGGTTGAGACATTGTATCAACACGAACCCGACACGAAACTTATTTGGGTTGGGTTAGGGTTGAGGTCTTCCGACACGAACCCGACACGGATAACCCATTAATTCAAAAATACGACGAGTCTATCTTATTTGTATAGTTCAATTAAACTATTTAAATTATAAACTTT
>JAUEKU010050759.1:0-13868 GCA_032274805.1 Gypsophila paniculata | reverse complement strand
CCATAAATCTCAAACCTTAACATTGTATAATCATTTCGATTATACTTACATCATTTTATACTCGATATGTGTTTATTGCATGTTTACTTTTATCATGGATCATAGTAAACTTAAACAGTAATATTATTTAAAAATTATTATTTTGTATAATTTAATTATAATATGTTAAATATGAGTATGTATTACATATAATTTAATTATATTCAATAATAATTTTTTAGATATACATAGGTGGCCCGGGCGTGACCGGACACCAAAACTAGTATTTGATCGATTAATCTCAAATTCTCAGTCAATATTTAGGTCGAGCAGTTTATTTACGTGTTTGGATTTCCTCGAGTTAATTTTTTGTTATGAATAATCTATTATATGGATAGTCCATTGGAGTTACACCTATTGGGTCTCATTGTATACCACTAGGGTTTGAGTCAAACCCTAGTCTCCTTGTACTAAATAAGACAGAGACACATCTATCTTCTCCTCAATCTCTCGTCCTTCTGTCTCATCTCTATATTTCTTCCTCTTTATTTAATACACGTTATCAGCACGACCAATTCAATTAAAAAAAAAAAAGTGAAAGTGTGAATCTCGAAGACCAACGGCATTGATGGAATTATGCACATCAAATAAGCATCAGGACAACTACTCCGTAAGTTATTCAATAGAGCTACGTTTGTATTGTTTCGTATAATTTGGTTTCGTACATATCAAATCGGTTAACATAATATTATAGTCTTATTCATAAATTGACTTATGATTACTGTCTTAGGCTCTGTTCTTTAGAACTGAATGAAGCTGAATTGAATGGAGTTGAGCTGAATTTTTTTTCTAATTATTATAATTATATTATTATTATCGATTATTATTTTATTTATATTAATTCAATTATTATTATAATAATTATTATTATTAATAATATAATATAATATAATACGGAGTATAATATAATATAATATAATATAATATAATATAATATAATATAATAATACTTATTTTATTTTTTCAAAATCAAATTTAGAAATAATAATTATTAAAAAGATATTAATGTGGTTGAATTTTATTCTTTTTTTTTTCATAATTTATTATTTTCAATGGTTTAGATTGATCCGTCTCAATTATGTTAACGTGTGACAACTATTATAGAAGACTTACCCAAAAACAAGGAAATACTTAATTTCCTAGAAACTCGCTCTCCAAATATTACAAAAAGATACTCCGATTGTGTGGATGAGATTGATGCAAAATTGACAAAAATAGAAATGAGAAGAAGTTAGTGGAATTTCCATTTTAGAAAAGTGGGAAGATCTTACTGGAATGGAGGGAGTATATCTTATTGTAGTCATGGACGGACCCAGATAGTGGGCCGTATGGGCTATAGCCCAGGTAGCCTTTAAAGATAAATATTTTTACCTCTCAATTTGAACACGAATTGAACATAGCTGAGTTGGTACATAAGATAAATGGTTTAGGAAATGGGGAGGAAGTGGGTTCAATTCCCGTAAAAGTCATATTTTTGTTTTTATTTATTAATTTAGTCTATGTCTATAAGTATTTCTCCTATTTGTTCATTACAAATTTGCTATGAAGTCAATAAAAAATCTTATTTAAGATTTTGATCTAGCATTTTTTCTAAAATTAACTTTACATACACCTATACTCCGTATTTTGTATTTATCACAATGTCTAATATAAGCACTTTTTTTAATTTAAATTCCATTTAGTTTAAATATATTTTTTTTTTTCTAACCGTTTTTTGTTTTACAATTTAGACAAATTTTATTTCATTGATACCATTTTACATGTATATGTGTAAGATTAAGGAGAATAAGACAAATAAATTATGCCTAAAATACAAGGTTATAATAAATAATTATAGGAAACAAATAAGTTAATTAGATGACTATTACAAATATGAATATTGAGATATGCTAGCTTGGTGAGGAAGTATTTTGTAAAATCTTTAATTGAATAACGATAACACATGATTATTTTGCTTCATTCAATCTCTTATTTTGTTCTATACATTTATAATCTATATATATCCAATAAAAATGTGTCCATTACATCTAGTTAAATATTTTAATTTAATTATTTTTTACGAAATCTAAAACAAATTTACCTTTCCCAACAATAAATTTGGATAAAATACACAACAAATTTGTAATTTCCTACCGATCAAGTCATTGCGAATGTATAACACTCTTAGTTTAGCAAACCAAAGTTTTTTAATGTTTGTCCACCAAATCAAAAAAAATATTGAATCAACCGTTACACCGATCGCATTTCAAACCAAAAACAGAGAAAAACATATATTATGACATCTAAATTTAGCCCTAGGTATTTTTAAATCCTGGGTCCGTCCCTGATTGTAGTACCTCCACAAGATAAAATACCATAAAATTTTATCTTGTAAATTGGTAGTTGTTTATAGACATGATAGAGTAGGGTTTCAATTTAAGTCGCCATGAGCGTATATTATTACTATAATTTGGGTTTAAACACAATTTGTTATATAAGACCCTTTTATAAGGAACTTCTATCAAACCTACAAACCAAACCATTATTAATGGCTACCAAAAACAACGATCTTAATAATTCCCTTGAATTTCCTCCGCTTTCCAAACCCTTTTATGCCAAACAACATCGTAATAAATCCAACCGCAAATGCAAAGCCAATGACGGTATCAAAACTAGAAGTCGAATCAATGATCTAAACGATGATTTACTAGAGTTAATATTTACAAAGTTGTCCCTGTGGAAACACATTGCGAAATCCAAATGTGTGTCGAAACGTTGGAACTCAATTATTTCGAATCCCGACTTCTGTCATCGCCTTACACCCGAAAGTTTACCATTCACACTCTTTGTGCGACGGGAAGATCACGGCAAGTGCCTTATTACTGAGCATCCTTACTTCCAAAAACATGAACTTCGTCTCGATTTCATCCCTACTTATAACATCGTTGCTCATACCAATGATTTGTTCGTTGCGTATCACAATATAAACTCGCAAAAAGAAGAAGAATATTATTACATTGCAAATCCGCTCACAAAACAATATGTTGTAGTCCCTATAGTACCGTTGACCGAATCTATCAACAATAGCCGGTATTGTATGGTTGGAATTGCCGGATTTGTCAACGGAGTTAGTACCGTAAACATTAAAAACGATTCATACCATGATAATAGTCTCGGGTTTCGGATTGTTCGAGTCTTTGAAGAAGATCCAAAATTAGTTGTCCAAATATACTCGTCTGAGATGGGTCAATGGAAGACATATTCGACCGATTACTTTGATTTCTACCGCTGGCCATTCCCAAAAGCTATAACTTGCAACAACAAGATACATTGGATGAATTCTGATAATATTCTAGTAATAGATCCTTTCGACATCGACAATGTAGTGCCTCGCGTACTCAAACTACCACCTGAAATTAGTGACTACGACTACTACGACTCTGTGCTCAGTATCTGTCAAAATCGATTGCGATTAGCCCAGTTCAAAGAAGACCGGTATCATCCATGGTTTAAAGTATGGGAAGTCGAGGATTATAACGACGAATCAAACACGACCGAGTACACGGCCAAGTTTAAGTTAGTGGTTGATTTTCAGTTGAAGAAATCGATTCTCAATAGGGATCTATGTCAATATGTGGAACATTTCTCGCTTTTCGACGGCTTTGTGATATGTCATCCAAATGATCCACAACTAGTCTTCTTTTGTTACAACGGGGCATTGTTGTACTGCTGCAATGTCGTCAAACAAACATATGGATTGATGACTACTTGTACCGAAAGTTTTTTGTTGGACAATTATGTTACTTTTGTATTTGTGCATCCGCCATAATTTTACTGTAATTTTAGTTCGATATCTCAGTATGTAAGAGATATCTCCAACTTAATAAGCAATTTGTAGCTACAAATGACTCGTACAAAAGACTCTGTAAAATAGCTCAAGAACTTCATGTGAAAACTTAACAACTTTGTATAAAAAAAACCTCAACTACTTTTAGGCGTATGTATTTACAGTATATTGAACTTAGTTTTATGTCACTTCAATTCAACTCAGCTCAATGTATTTTTCTCAATATAATTTTTTTTTTCTTAATTACTGAACTTCAGTTTAATAAATTCAAACAATTTCAATCCAAAAGAATATGATCTTCATATGGACTCTATTCAGTGAGCATACAAATTATTTATGTGTATCAATATAGTTTTTTTTTTCATAACATAATATTCTCAATGAGTACATTACACCACCAGTTGTACATAGTTCTATGTACAACTTGTTTTGTGATTTTGAGTTTTGTCGCGCAATTTTTGAGTATTGTGGTAAAATTTATGAGTTTTAATGTAAAATTTTCGAGCTATATCACATAAATATTTTTGCTCAAAAACTTATAATTTAGCTGAAAAACTTGTATAAAATCATATATATACATGGTCAACTAATTTGAGTTGGTTGTATTACAACTAGTGGTATATTAGTATTTGCCCTTTTCTTTCTACAATTTTCTTTTCATTTTAATTTTGAAGGTCAATTAATTTTTTCATTTAGTAATCATATTTTATTTAAAGATATTTTAATTTTTGGTAGTTCAAAAGTTTTACATTTAATAATTTCATTTAATATCAAATGTCGGTTGGCTCTCTTCAATTGACATAATTGTAGATAATATAAATACGTGTGTAGACACTGAAAATTTGTCGTCTACAACGTGGTTTATACATGATTTTTGATAAATAAAAAAAAAAGGAAAATTTTCTTTCATTTATAACAACAAAAAAGATAAATAAAAAGTTTTAAGAGGGTGTTGAATAGCAGGATGTACAATATAATAAATTTCCTATGAGACCATTTCCTTTAACAAAATGATCTATAATAAGTTTTATAGATCGTTTATTTTATTAAGTTTTGATATATGTTGTAATCATTTGTCGGTTTTTTAAATGTAATAATTGTACTAAAATAATTGATCGCTTTTCATTGTATTCTTTAAACTTTTGTAATATAATTTGGTATAATGAATACAACAATATGCTAGAATTTATATATTCATTTATATCTTTTCTTAATTGTATGACATTTTTCTTAAATATTCATTTTTTGTTAGTTTTTAATTTTATGTCAATATTTAATTATTACCCCATAAACATTGATTATTTAGTCATGTATTTATTTTAAATTTTATAAATTAAATTAAATTTATATGTACCTAAAATTTGGATATAAGAAAGTAAGTTTAACTACGTGTAATTTGGGCAATGATGATAAATAAAAATGTATATACGATATTTGGAACTTTTATTCGCTTTTATATGAACATATTTATATATTATTCATATCACGATAATTTAGTTAAGCCCAATGTGAAAGGAAAAATTATTATAGTAGAGTAAGAATAGTAACTTCTCCAATGACAAACTTATAAAAAATAAATGAGCGCTAAATTATTTGTCACCCAAATAATCATCACGTTGTTCGTTCTTATTCTTCTTCAAGTAGGAGGATTATATAGAGAACTAGGGTTAGCTCAAGTGGTAAGAGCTCCCTTAGCCCAATAATAAGATTGGGGTTCGACTCTCTTGAGCACCTTCGTACCTAGAAATTTAGAGGTGGCAAACGTGTTATTTCGATCGATTTCGAATTGAAATTAATTTAATAATCATGTACTTTTGATTATTTAAAACTCAATATAGGCAAAAATTTCATTTTGGTTTGGTCGAATTTAAGCAAATATTGTCAAATTATTTTGAATTAATTCTCTTTAGTCTGGGTCAAATTGGTTCGGATTCAAAACAGTTCGGTTTCATTCGGTTATGGGTATTTTCGGTTTATATTAGAATTCGGTTCAGTTTCAGTTCGGTTCAAATCGTTTCAAGTTTAAGTTAAGTCTTTCGGTTGTATGGTCAGATGTCGAATCAATTTTTCGGGTTCGATTTTTGCCACCTCTACGTAGAATCAATAAGCAAATGAAAGGACATCTATTAAATGCGTAATTTATGTAGACCATAATTCCTTTAACCTGCTTATGTTCCTTTAACTTACTTATGTAATTATATATAATCATCATACTTGAGAAAGAATAAAAATGAACAATAATATAAGAATTTATTATTTGAAATATAATTGTCTCTCAACTTTAACATGGTATCAGAGCCTATATATTCCTTTCTTGAGAACTCTAAAAATCGCTTTCATTGTTCTGCCGGTACACGTGTACTCAAGGGATTGCACAAATCATAATCCCATCATTCATCCAAAGCTGAGAGACCGATAGTCACAAGACTACACCCAAAGTCGTGTGTGTGACCGACTATTATAAACCCAATAATCTTCTTCTTCTTAAAAAAAAAAAAAAAATATGTCTGGCGAGTCCTATACGCACAAATGAATAAGACGAATTGAAGAAATCGGGTTTTCATGTGCCGTGAGACAGGACCTTTATCGATTTTGAATTTTGCTTTTATCGTGTTTGGTTTTTCTTATTTCTCTAAATCTAAACAAAGGGTGCTCGGTAATACGGAACTTGCCATCATCCTCTCCCCATCGCAGAAAGGGTGTGTATGGAAAACTTTCGTGGTTTAGGCGACGACTGAAGTCGGGATTCGAAATTATAGAGTTCCAACGTCTCGATACACATTGAGATTTGGCAAGGTATTGCCACAAGGACAACTTTGTAAAGATAAACTCTAGTAATTCATCGGTTAGATCATTGATTTTACTTCTAGTTTCGATACTGTCGTCCTCTTTGCGTTTGCTGTTGGATTTATTACGACGTTGTTTGGGATAAAAGGGTTTGGAAAGCGGAGGAAAGTCAAGGGAATTACTAAGATCGTAGTTTATGGGAGCCATTGATTGTTTGCTTTGTAGGTTTAATACTAAACTAGATCAGAAGTCTTTCATAAAACCGTCTTATATAGCAATTTGTATCTAAGTTATCGTAATAATAATATGCTCATCCCGACTTAAATTGCAACCTTAGTTTATCATGTCTATAAACAAATAGTACAAAATTACAAGATAAGATTCATTCCTTGCTACGATAAGAGATATTTTATCGTAATATTTGAAGAGTAATAGTTCTTTTGGGAAAGCATTTCTTGGAAATCAAGTATTTCCTTTTATTTTTTTTCGTTGAAAATTTTAGAAATTAAAAGAAAAGAAAATAATTTGAGGCAATAAAGATATTATTAATACGTATCTTATTTTATACTCCATCCGTTCCAGTCATTTGTTTACCTATTCTATTTTGGGGTGTATCACTCATTTGTTTACCTTTTTATTTTAGGACATCTTCCAATGAGTAATTTTCCCTCCCCCATCTATTAATCTACACTTGTCACTTAGTCATTGGTCCTCACCTCCCTCCTTGGTCTTTGTGCCAAAATCAAAGGTAAACAAATGACTGGAACAGAGGGAGTATTAAGAACGTTATTAAGTTGACAACGAATAACATATTCAATCTAGGGTAAGTATTGTTTATTAATAATTCAAATATAATACTCCTTCCCTCCCAATTAATTGTTAACGTTTGAGATTTGGGATCTATACAAGACATAATTAACCCTTAGTATAATGTATATGTAAGTGAGCATATTCTTATGATTTCCATGCATTGAATTAATCTATATTTATTTTTGTACTCCTTCATTTTTTGCATTTGTTTTTGTATCAAAACTGAAATGTTAACACTGTTTGGGACGGAGGGAGTAGTACGTTTTTTCAATTGCAAAATCATTTTAAAATCGTCTACATGTTATATTTCTAAACCTCGATTTAAGCTGCTCTAGCGATTTAGTAAGCATAAGATTATTCTTCGAATAATTCATCAATGACCTAATCCATACCAAACCCGTGATTCTCATGAAATGAATGGTAGCATTGATGGTACTGAGTTCCTATTCTTAAGGATTTATTGAAGTTGAACATAACTAAAATTATATAGAATGAGTCGAGTTGAGCTGAATTGGATTGAATTGAAATTAAAGTTCAAATGAACAAGACCCAACTTATTTGATAATTCCGCCAACCGTACGTAGGTCAATAATCCGACGAATGTTATGGGGAAATACGATGAATTGTTTTGTGAGCGGATTAACAATGCAAAATTATGCTTTATCAAAGCTAATAATACGATTCGAAACATAGAAGTCGTTGCTATAAGCGACAATGTCAACAACACGGTCACCGAACCAAATAAGTTTGTGTTTTTGGAAGTAAGGTCGCTCCTTAATAAGACATTTGTCGTGACCACTTCCTTGACTAAGGAATAGTGTGGAAGGGGAATGTTGGTGTGTGAGACGATGAGTGAAGTCGGGATCTGAAATGGTTGAGTTCCAATAACGTTTCAATACGCATTTAGATTTGATAGGGTGCTCACGGGGATAACCTTGCGAAGATTGAGGTATCGTTTAGATCGTTGATTCGACTTCTAGTTTCAATATCAATGTATAATTCTTTGCGGTTGCATAAGTAAAAGTTTGGGATGGGATTTGTTAACTCGAGCTTGAAATTAACCAGGCCCAACTCAGCCAAGAATTTAAAAATCATCCAAAGTAGAACTGTGATAAATTTATGATTTCGAACGAATATTGATATTACAAGAATTGAAGTATGATACAAAATCGAAGAAGTAAACAAATTCAAATCTACAAATTGCTTAAGTTGGAGAGAAAGATAAATTGGATACTCGGTAATACCCACGAGGATCAGACTTATAGAGCAGTTAAGGGATTATACTGTTGGATGTATATATACATACGCCTCAAAATAATGACAAAAATACTCGACCGTCTTTCCAGTAACAAAAACTCTGCGGAGTGAGCTCTTACATACTAAGATATCGAACTACGATTACAGTAAAATTAGGGCGGATGCACAAATACAAAAGTATCAGAACAGACCGGAAAAATTTTGGGACAACAAGTTATCAATTTACATGTTTGTTTGACGACATTGCAGATGTACAACAATTCACTGCCGGAAAAAAGGAAGACTAGTTGGGGATCATTTGGATGACAGATCACAAAGCTGTCGTAAAACGACGTATATCCCACATATTGACATAGATCCCTATTGAGAATCGATTTCTCCAACTGAAAATCAACCACTAACTTAACCTTGGCCGCCGTGGTTAATTCGTCGTTATAATCCTCGACTTCCCATACTTTAATCCTTCGATAACACGGCTTTACTTGGAAGTAAGATATTAGCAGTCGATTTTGACAGATACTGAGCACAGAGTTTTCGAAGTCGTAGTCGTAGTCGAATTCGTTCCTAATTTCAGGAGTGTTGTGATTTAGCTCTCAATTTTGTAAGATAAAAGGAGAGCAAAATTAATTAAAGGAAGGAGGTTTTTTTCATAGATTGAAAACAATGAAGGAAGATACATGCTTATATAAAGAGAAACCATGGAACAACTCTCCATGTTTCATGCCTTTGAAAGTTGAGCAAAAAACAGAGTGCCACACACCCTATACCCTGAAAATAAGGTAAAGGTAATAACAAATCACATCTACTACAAAATACTGCTCCCTACATTCTTAGGGTAGTGTAAGACTTTGAATTATACTTCAATACCTCCCCTTAATTCAAATGTCTTGAATTCCAATCTTCTCCATGAAGAACTGATGCTTGACTTGGGGCAAACTTTTTGTGAACAAATCAGCACTCTGATCATTTGTTCCACAAAATTTCAACTCAATCTTCCCTTCACTGACAAGCTTTCTGATGTAATGATGCTGAACTTCAATGTGCTTTGTCCTTGCATGGTATGCAGGATTCTTTGTCATTGCAATGGCAGATTTGTTGTCACACCAAACCTCTGTTGCATTCTTCACCTCTGTACCCAAGTCTGTTAGCAACTTTCTCAGCCACATAGCTTGTCTTCCTGCTGCACCAGCAGCTATATACTCAGCCTCAGTTGATGATAACGCCACTGTATCCTGTTTCTTTGAACTCCATGTGATTGCACCAGACCCAAGAGTGAACACAGACCCAGAAGTGCTCTTTCTGTCATCCAAACTTCCTGCCCAATCACTATCTGTATACCCAATCAACTTGAAATTCTGAGTAGTCTCATACCATATACCCTTCTCAATTGATCCTGCAATGTACTTTAGGATCCTCTTTGCTGCTCCAAGATGCTGTTTGGTGGGGCTGTGCAGAAATCTTGACACCATACTCACACTATAGGCAATGTCAGGCCTTGTATGTGTGAGATAATTCAGTCCACCAACAATACTCCTGTACATTTTTTCATCAGCCTGGCCTGTGCCATCATTCTTCTGCAACTTCTCATTCATATTCATTGGAGTAATTGCTACATCAGAGTCTTGTATTCCAAACTTCTTCAGCAAATCCCTTGCATATTTTTTCTGAGACACAGAAATCCCTTCCTCACTTTGATGTACTTCCAATCCAAGAAAATATTGCAACTTCCCTAGATCAGTCATTTCAAACTCCTGCATCATGGCTTGTCTGAACTGTTTCAGCATTTCTTGTGAAGAACTGACATAAATAATGTCATCAACATACACACAAACCACCAAATACTCAGCACTTGACACCCTTTTGATATACAAAGTAGGCTCATTTTCACTTTTGTCAAAGCCATTCTGTACAAAGAAAGTGTCTAACCTGCTGTACCAGGCTCTTGGAGCCTGTTTCAGGCCATACAAGGCCTTGTTCAGTTTGTAGACCTTGTATTCCTCCCCCTCTTTGACAAAACCAAGTGGTTGCTCTACATAAACCTCTTCCTGCAAGTCTCCATTCAGAAAAGCTGACTTCACATCAAACTGAAACACAGTCAGTCTGAATTGTGCAGCCAAGGCGAGGATGACTCTCACTGTCTCAAACCTTGCCACAGGAGAAAAAGTTTCCTCAAAATCAATTCCCTCAAGCTGAGCATACCCTTTAGCCACAAGTCTGGCTTTGTGCTTCTGTATGCTTCCATCAGTATTGAATTTTGTTCTGAAAACCCACTTCAAACCAATCACATTTTTGTTTGCAGGTGGATCAACCAAATCCCATGTCTGGTTTCTTTGAATTGATCTGATTTCTTCTTCCATGGCAAGCTGCCATTCAACATTCTTTGCAGCTTCATGAAAGTGACCTGGTTCTGCAGCAATAAGAGCAAATCCACAGGTTGCATATATCTCATCCAATGGTCTCATTCTTCTTGGTGATGACTCATCTGAGGAGGATGAGTCATCTGACACATTTTGTCTGTCTGAAGGAGAATCAGGTGGTGTGTCATTCCCTGCAGCCTGCTCAATAGTCTCTTGTGCACCATTCTCCACTTCTGCAATTTCAAATGTAAGTTGTCTCTGATCATGGACTTGCTGTGACCAATTCCATGCTTCATTCTCACTAAATATCACATTTCTGCTGATTAGAATACTGCCATCCTCAGGATTATACAGTTTGTAGGCCTTGGACTGTGATGCATAGCCAATAAAAATGCACTTGATGGATTTCTCATCAAGCTTTGTCCTCACATTGATCAAAGTGTATGCTATGCAGCCAAACACCCTGAGATGATCCACATTTGGCCTTCTTCCTTTCCACACTTCATAGGGGGTTTTGTTGTGAATAGCCCTGGTTGGAGAGATGTTCAGAATATACACAGCAGTTGCCACTGCTTCTCCCCACAAATCATTTGGTAATCTCTTACCCTTCAGCATGCTCCTAGCCATCTCTACCACAGTCCTATTCTTTCTCTCAGCCACTCCATTTTGCTCTGGTGTGTATGGAGCAGTCAATTCTCTAGTCACTCCTTGATCTTCACAGAAATTTGCAAACTCTTTTGAAGTGAACTCACCACCTCTATCAGTTCTAAGACATTTCAGTTTCTTTCCACTCTGAATTTCAACCATGACTTTGAATTTTTTGAAATATTCAAATGACTCAGACTTTGCTCGCAAGAAATACACCCAACTCATCCTGCTATGGTCATCTGTGAACAATAAGAAGTACTTGCTTCCCCCTAAGGACTCAGTTTTCATTGGTCCACAGAGGTCTGCATGAACCAACTCCAAACACTCACAGGCTCTCCATGCCTTACCCACTGGAAATGATCCCTTGGCATGCTTTCCATAAATGCAGCCTTCACATAAGCCCAAATCACCAACCCTTGGCAGACCCTCAACCATTCTTTTAGTACTCAATGATCTCAGACTTTGCACATTTAAATGTCCAAACCTTAAATGCCATAGCCTAGCAGTTTCATCTTCTTTTACAGTTAGGGCTTTCCCTACATTCCTCACCAAGTCTAAGGAAAACATTTTATTCTTTCCCATTGAGGTCATAGCCACTACTTCATTTGATTTTTTATCCTTAATTTCACAGGAATTATTATCAAAAAGTACTGAGTACCCTGATTCTAACAATTGACCAACACTCAATAAATTGTAGGCTAGTAATGGAACATACTGCACATGTTGAAGCAATTTGATGTTACCTTGCTCAGTTTTGACAGCAATAGTCCCAACACCTTCTACATTCAGCTGCTTATCATCTCCAAGTCTCACCTTGCTTGTCTTGGATTCATCCAAGTCTTTGAACATTGACTTGAAACTAGACATGTGGTTGGAGCATCCACTGTCAATGTACCATACATTTTGAGCAGCCATTTGTGATCCATTCCTGGTGAAGAACAATTTCTCTTCTGCTTCTGCAACATTAACCTTTGAATCAGATTTCTGATCCTTCTCTTTCTTCCAGCAGTTTGCCTCCTTGTGTCCAGACCTACTACAATAGTGACACTTAATTGGTCCTCTTGATGATTGACCATCCTTGGACTGAGTTTCTGAGGACTGATAGGAACTTCTGCCTCGTCCTCTTCCTCTGAAACCACCCCTTCCTTTGCTTCTGCCTGAGAATCTGTTTGACCTGTCATAGTTGGTCTCTTCTTTGGCTTGAAAAGCCTTCTCCTCCTTCTTTTCTGTTCCTCTATTCAGTCTATCTTCATGAGACTGTAAGGAACCCATCAATTCCTCAAAGGTATACTTCTCTAGATCCTTTGATTCCTCTATAGCAGCAACAACATGATCAAACTTACTTGTAAGGCTTCTTAAAACCTTACCAACAACATGCTCATCTGTGATCTTCTCTCCATAAGCCTTCATCTGCTGCACCACTCCAGAAATCTTTGACAAATACTCCTGAATGGATTCTTTGTCACCCATGAGAGCAGTTTCAAACTCTCTCCTCAATGATTGTAGCCTTACTTTGACTACCTTCTTATCTCCTAGGTACTCTGATTTGAGAGTATCCCAGGCTTGCTTTGCTGTGGTGGCAGATGCTATACGAGGAAAGACTTCTTCATCTAAAGCCTGTTGAATTATGAACAAGGCTTTAGCATCCTTCTTCCTCTTTTCTCTGAGTTGGGCGTCAGGTTCAGCAGGCTGACTATCTTCAAACCCCTGAGCTACCAATTCCCACAACTCCTGTGATCTGAACAAAGTTTGCATTTTCAATTCCCAGAAATGATACTTTGTTCCTTTGAAAATAGGCAGATTAGAAAGACCATTTGAGCCATTAGATGTTGCCATTGAAAGAGTCCCTGAATTCGAACCCAACAAGCTGATACCAAATTTGTTGTGTTTTAGCTCTCAATTTTGTAAGATAAAAAGAGAGCAAAATTAATTAAAGGAAGGAGGTTTTTTTCATATATATTGAAAAAACAATGAAGAAAGATACATGCTTAAATAAAGAGAAAACATGGAACAGCTCTCCATGTTTCACGCCTTTGAAAGTTGAGCAAAAAACAGGGTGCCACACAACCTATACCCTGAAAATAAGGTAAAGGTAATAACAAATCACATCTACTACAAAATACTGCTCCCTACATTCTTAGGGT
>JAUEKU010050649.1:0-23192 GCA_032274805.1 Gypsophila paniculata | reverse complement strand
TGGATTTGCAAAACATAGTGGTTACAACATAGAAAAGTCAAAAGCTCATGGTTACAACGTAGAATATCCCAATAAATTATGTGTACAGTTCTCAAACACTCAAACAGTAGGAGGAGTACTAGGACCACGATAGCTTTCCCAATGGCCCAATCCCTCAATCATTCAATGCCTTTACCAAACATGTCAGGGTAGTCCGAAACGAAACGATTTATCGTGAATAATAAATCGCAAGTTCAAACCTCCTCCCAATACAATCCTCTTGTATTTTATACTTAAAATCAAAGTCATAACTAAATATTGACTATATAATTTTGGACTATTACCAATGCTTCCTAAAAATCTTAACAAATAATGACAAAATATAACTACTAAATTAGTGCTTGATTGTGACGTATGAATTGAGTAATTACCATCACTCAATTCATATATCATATAAATCGGATTTTCTAACGTGGCCACACATTAATGATTCTAGAATACAAATATAAAATTTCAACTGCAGGATTTTTTTGATTTTATGTATATATTTTAGAATCATTAACGTGTGTTAAATGAATTTACGTTAAAAAAATCTTAGGAAATTTCTCAAGTGGGGTCCATGTAGTACAAAAATTAAACATTCTTTAACTTGTTATATCTACTGACTTGTTTACTAAATGTTACTCGTATGATAAACAGATAATTTTTGTGGTTGTAGAGCTTTCATTTTTTCTTGGGGAAAATAATAATGGTATGATTATTTTTATATTATTCATTTTTTTTATGTTATAGTTTTGCTTGATTGTATGTGGGTATGTTGTAATATTTGATGATGTGTTTGTGTTTCTGACGATTATGGTTTTTTGTGTGTGTGTAATGATTGACAAGTTGAATTAATTTATTTCCATCTTTGGACGGTGTCAAAGACTCGTTATTCTTTGGTTTTTCTTGGATGGGATAAAAGGACTCACTAAAGTGGTTGTACTTATTTTCAAAGCGATATTCATCTTGGGTCATCTGAAAACGGTCTCTGTGTGAACACATGTACTCTTACCTTGCTAGTTGCAGGAGCCGTTGAGGCACTAGTTAACGTAGCTGTTGAGTCACTGGTTAATGTTGTTGTTGTCGTTGTGGTGGTGGTTGTGTTGTTCTTGGACTGTGACAGCGTTAGAGCGGTCAAAAGTAGTGAAATAATTATCCATAATCATAAGGTTTTGACAGTTTTATATAGAATTTTTATAGACTTTGCTTGCTGTTTGTTGTTTACTTGTTTATAATCAGCTGATCCTTGATGAACGGATACCTGTTTTTCTCTGTCGAGGCCCAAGGGCGTATTATGTTTAGTCTCAATGTTTTTTACAAGCGTGATGGATTACTCTCGGTTTCAGTTTGTTTTTTATACGCTGCCTCATTTACGTGTTTTATCAAAAGTCACAAATGAACTCCAGCAGTCTAACATAGCTGGAAGTTGCTGTTGTGCATGATGATGTACGGCATAAGCGAATACCTATAGCTGGCTGAAAGTGAGCCCTTTTGGGCTAATGTCAATAGGTCACACTTTTCGTGCTTTCTTAATGTTGAAACTTGCTTTGCACTTTAGACGTGCTTGAACGGGTGAGATCAATGTTTACTCCAGAAGCTTAATATGTTTTGTTTATCAAAGTATCACTGTTGAGTACCAGTTAAACATTATTTAACATGATTTTAACTGAAGTCTCAAAAGACGTTGGCTTTCAATGTTCAAATGTTGCTCGACGACATGTTTCCTTGTAGGCCTTTTTTTTTGTGCGCACGTGTTCTCAAACATGGATAAACACTATGTTGCATATTCATATGCTGATAATTGTCTCAAGCGTTACTGTTATCTTCTTTCTTTTCATTGGCAATTGACTCAAGCGGATTGTATCACTAAATCATGCTTTTTTGTATCTTGTAGGGTTTCTCTCCAACAATGGTGCTCAAAAATGTGCTCGTACTCTGTGTTTTGATGATGATAAGTTCCCACTTCTTTCCATCCGCTGAGGCATTGATGAGAATTAACCTGAAGAAGCGACCTTCAGATCAGGATACTGTGAATGCAATGAGAGTAATGAGAAAGATGGGATTGGATCACGAAGCTCAGAAGGGGATGCTCTATGGTAGCTCAGATGGGAGCTTAGTGTACCTGAAGGATTACTTAGGTGCTCAATACTATGGAGAGGTTGCCATCGGAACACCTCCTCAGAAATTTGACGTGATCTTTGACACCGGTAGTTCTAACCTTTGGGTCCCATCATCAAAGTGCATATTCTCGGTAAGATTTCATTTCTGTAGTTCTGAGATGTTATTGAATCATTGAGCTCATTTGAGTGTTCTGTTCAGGTTGCCTGCTATTTCCATTCCAAGTACAAGTCAAGAAAGTCCTCAACATACACCAGTGTCGGTAATGTTACTGCCACGTTTTTGCCTGTGTAAACTTAGTTGCTATCCAAAACACGTCTGACACTGGCTTGTTTTAGGCAAATCTTGTGAAATTCATTACGGATCTGGTTCTATCTCCGGTTTTCTCAGTCAGGATCATGTGGCAGTTGGAGACCTTACCATCAAGGATCAGGTCTGTTTAAGCTAATCCTATTTCTGCTCAAATGATGTCAACTTTAGCCGGTATTTCTCACAATGTTAAATCGCCGAAACTTTTCAAAGAGGATGGACGTAAAAATACTTGTTTTGAGAAATTATGGTCAAAGCTGAAATCGGCTGTGCACGAAAGTAAAACAAGGACAATATCAATATATCATTGGGATAGAGCATTGTCTTTGAACAACTGTAGTTGGGTCATCAGGAGTTCATCTTTTGTGTCAGGTTTTCATCGAAGCAACCCGAGAAGGAAGCCTCAGTTTTCTGCTTGGAAAGTTTGATGGTATAATAGGGCTTGGATTCCAAGAGATATCAGTAAAGAACGTCACTCCTGTGTGGTAAAACATCGTCTAATCCTAACTTTTTACGTCATTTGTTTCATCCAAAAACTTGCTTCTCTTCTTACATATGCTGTCTCGTAAACGGAATCTAGGTACAACATGATTGATCAAAAACTTGTAAAAGAGGAGGTTTTCTCATTTTGGCTTGATAGAGATCCAGAAGCTAAAGTTGGAGGGGAAATAGTTTTCGGAGGGGTAGATCCCAAACATTTTAAGGGCAAACATACATACGTTCCTTTAACCAGAAAGGGTTACTGGCAGGTTAGTGAGGCATTCTAACAGAATAAGATGTTCTAGATAGTAGTACTCTTCATTTTCGTTTCCTCTTAGTCGCAAGACATTTCTTATATGTGTTTATCGCTTTTTTTTTTCGTTTCCAGTTTGACATGGGAGATTTCCTAATTGGCAACTATTCGACAGGTAAAGTTTAGATCATTATCATCTAATTACAGTTATTAGGCTATGCACCTATATTCACACACTTCTTAGGAAGAAGAAATCGTTGTGCTTGTTTGTTTGACGCTAAATTTTTCGAGAAGAAGGTAGTCAAACTCGTGATTTGGTTGTGCTCTTATAAGGAGTACCGCCCATAGGTAAGTAGGAAATATTGTAAATTATAAACTAAACCTAGCGACCACTTTGCCTACGAAATCTTCTTATACATGTTCTTTATTTGAACAGACCTCAGGCAGTTTCTTCTGTAGATATTTAGAGAAGAATTTTAACTAGATACCTTGAAGGCTTTACTTTGTAATCCTTAGCAGGTTTGGTCATAAATTGATGTTTGATTGCTTTAGGTTTCTGTGCTGGTGGCTGTGCTGCTATTGTGGATTCGGGGACGTCACTGCTTGCTGGCCCAACAGTAAGTTTTCCTTGGTGATTGTTGAATGAAATGCATACCTTCTATTGAATCGCCATTCTGTTGCAAAAAGTTTGTTTACTAAATTGGTAGTTTTGACTCCGAATATTTCAGCATGTGATTACGGAAATCAATCACGCTATTGGTGCCGAGGGTGTCTTCAGCAATGAGTGCAAAGACGTTGTTTCTCAGTATGGAGACCAGATATGGGATCTTTTGGTGGCAGGGGTTTGTTTCTGCTCCCTTTCTCATGCCTCTTTATTGCTGCATATCAGTTGAAGCTGTTATTGGGGTCGTAAAATTCTTCCCTTAGAACGTCAGTATGTTGTACAATATATCCCTTACGCCTCAAAGGCTCCCGCCTTTGGCTAGTTAGGGGATTAGGTGTACATGGTTTTGCTGTGTGTTTGGTTTCTGGAAGATCCAGATGATATTGTGTTACAATTTGCTATGTTTGGCCACTACCTCGCAATAAAAAGAAGCACATACGATCTAGTGAGCGCTTTCTTCCATCAAAATCAAAACTTAGTTACAATCAGAGGTTAAGTTTGGAAATAAGGTTATACTAACCATTTTCTCCATACTTCAGTAGTTACTATTACAGTATAGGAAGATAAGCCTATTTTCATTATGTTAGAATGGCTCACTCTGAACAAATGTTTGTATGTTGATTTTTACTAAGACGGATCTTCTGATGGGAATATTTGCTTTTAATTATGCAGTTACAGCCTGGTAAAATATGCTCTCAGCTCGGCCTCTGCGTGTTCGGTGGTGCTGAGTATGTCAGGTTAGAATATCCACATATTTTGTGACTCTTATTTCTCACGAGTTGCTCTTCACGCACCCAATGTAAAATTTTCCCAGCTCTTTCAAGCTTGTGCATATAAATGGAATGTCACATTGTGCTCGATTTCACAGATGAGGGTGATAGGTTTGGGCTTGTAGGGTCATAACTGAGGAAGTGATTTCCTAGTGATGCACTCGGTATGACCGTATGAGCACGGGTCCAAAGCTTCCAAATCATTGACGTTGTTTTTCTCATGATGTGTTTAATTGCGCTTAGGAGTTAGGAGATGAAATAATGGAGATTTATAATTGGATAATTTAGAAACTTTTCTAATCGGTTTGGACGAGAAATGACAAACCTTTTTCTTAGATTAACATGGGATTAGGTAGATTATTTAAATCTGTCGAACGAAAACCCACCGATGTTATTGCATCTGTATTTCCAGTGTCGGAATTGAAACGGTGGTGGAAAGAGAAAACAGAAAGAACGCGGCATTTGGAAGTCCCTTGTTGTGCACTGCTTGTGAGTTGTCTGTCGCTTGGATGCAGAACCAATTGAAACAATCTCAGACCAAAGAGAATGTACTCGACTATGTGAACAAGGTAATATACTCCTCTACCTTCATTGCTTACAACTTCTCAATACGACATGAACGCCTTGATACTAAAGACGTTTTTAACCTTGTGCAGCTTTGTGATAGCATACCAAGTCCGAACCAAGAATCAGTGATTGACTGTAACACCATTTCAAGCTTGCCAAATGTAACATTTACGATTGCAGAGAAACCTTTCACTCTAACTCCTGACCAGGTTTGGCTTCGTGTCTTCATCCCGTGAAATGAAAACAAATAGTCCGTAACATTTCCGTGTCATCATTATTATATTGTGCCTGTTACCAATATATTTTCACATTTTTGGCAAGGATTTCTTTTCTCTCGACTACTGATCTCAAGTTACGGGTATATATAAACTGCCTCTATGCGCTGTAGAATACATCAGTATCACGAGGCTGACCAAGTCATGAAATTATATGTTATTGTTAAATGATTCAGTCTTCTTCCCTTTAAATCGTAACGGTTCCCTGCAAGCGTGATGAATTACCCGAATTTACCCCGCCCTTGTCTGAGTTGTCTACTACTTATGTTTCACCTAGGTGGTTGTCCCTCCTCGGTCTTCTCTAATTGTTTTATGGGATACTTGGTCTGACGACGACTTGTTTGATATTGCAGTACATAAAGAAAACCGGAACTGGTTATGCAGAGGTCTGCCTTAGCGGATTTATAGCGTTGGATGTGCCGCCTCCTAGGGGGCCACTTTGGTATGTATTTCTGCTCTTCCCATTTCTCTTATGGAATGACGATATTCTCTTATCCATGTCGTACATGGTCTTGCTTGTTCTGAGACGAGGCACTTCTTTTGCAGGATCCTTGGAGATGTCTTCATGGGAGTGTATCACACTGTCTTCGACTATGGTAACCTTCAGCTGGGTTTTGCTGAAGCGGCTTAATACAGTCGCTACTCGTACCGCCTTGTAATTATGTGTAATAATGGTATTATGAGTTGTCAATTGTGAACGAGTGACCGAAACAAGGTTTACTTCTTGAATATTAAGAGTACTCCATGTAGTTAAGTATGTCTGCTGTACATTTTGCTCAGCATTCTGTAGCATGTTTGTGCTTTATCCAATTTCAGTACTGCCCTTTTTTTTATTATCTTGATGTTCCCATAAACGAGCGTAACTGCTACATACTCCATAGCTAATAATACGCTTCTAGATTCTAATCAAGCGATGTCTTCATTTCACTCTCGCCCTACCCACAAGACCGATGAAGGTTCTTTGTCCGTCTAAAAGTTCTTGCATTTTCTCAGGAATTTTCACTATCACTTACCCTTCCTTGATCAAAAGATAAACCGGTATTCTGCTGTTCAAATTTGCATTTTCATTAGCATATCTACAAAGAGAAATCAAATTTCTACAACTGTGGTTTTTTTTTTTTTTTTTGGGTTTATACCATCTGATTCAACCCGAATATGTGTCAAGTGGCACCTCAAACTCGAGGCCTCTGGTTAAGCTGAATCGAACCTTTTTTTTTAATTTGGCTAGCTTTCATTATCAGTCCTTGTGGCCCAGCTTATCTCTACTACCACATGCCTTACCTATTTTGGTACATGCCCTTCGTCTCCTGGCTTTACTCATGGGATTGATTCCCAAAGAAATGTCTCTCAAATCTGTATTTTATGTTCTCTACATCTTTGCATTTATATGTTGCTGTTTTCCTCTCCCAACTGCTGGTTTGTTGAAGATTAGCCTTAAAAAGCTGTCTGTGCATCACGGAACTACGAACGCAGCATCTGTTGTAAGAAAATTTGGAACCAATCAAAGGATTTCCGAGGATGTTTTACCGGATGTTGCTGATCGTTCAAGTGCCGGTATAATAAATCTGCAGAATTATATGAATTCACAATTTTATGGAGAGATTGGAATTGGTACACCACCCCAGAAATTTGCTGTCATATTTGATACTTCAACTCCCGTTCTTTGGGTCCCCTCGTCGAAATGCTCTTCTTCTGTAAGCCCGAAATTTTATGCTTTTGTAATTTTTGATAAACGCATATATTACTTCGGCACTTCACTTTTCTTGCATGGTTCATACTTAAAGTCGAAAACATGAATTTTGCTGCAAAACTGTGCAAGTACCTCGATAGTACAACAGACTTGGCCTTTCTAACCAGCAATGCTTACATTGTACATGTAGGAAGCCTGTCGCCGTCATTCCAAGTATAGCTCAGACAAGTCTCATTCATATGCCAGGATTGGTAGATTGCAAACTACTAATCTTTATTTGATTGAAATGCCGGTGTACTTTGTTCTGACGTGTGATTCTGTATCATGTACCAATGAACATCTCAGGAAGGCCGTGTGAAATAATCTACGGAACCACAGTAACACTTGATGGCTTCCTCAGTCAGGATAATATTGACGTTGGAAAAACACTCGTTAAGAACTATGTACGTTTCCTTCACGTTTTCTGATCTTAATTAGCTGTATTTATTGCTTTCAAGGGCTTGGTCTGTTAGTTCAAGTTGATAAATCGTTGAAAGCTTCCAGTACTTTTCTTGTAGGCTTTTGTCGAGGTAACTATGCTAGAAAGCCCAGTTTTGGCAGCTGCTAAATTTGATGGTGTAGTAGGGCTGGCATTTCAAGAAGCCTCGGGACTGAATGTCCCGCCAATATGGTACGCTGATCCTATCCTATACAGATTTTATTCACGGTGTCACCTGTGTTACTTTGATTTTTATGTTGTCGATCTGTTGAAACAACATTTCTTCCCACATGACACTATACTTTGCACTTCGTGCTAGGCCAAAATCATTTTTCACATGTCTGACCCTCTAACATGCATCTCCGTTCGACACTGTCAGACTATACTGACTACTGAGTGTCACAGAAGCTAACACAGTAATAATTGGAGACCGAGAACATCATCCAAATACGAAGTACACGATTTATTTTGTTCACTGAACTTGTGACTATCTTTGTAGGCATACAATGGTAGAACAAGGGCTGCTGAGTAAAAAGATTTTCTCAATGCACTTTAACATGAACCCGAAAGCAGAATCAGGTGGGGAGATGGTTTTCGGAGGAGTCGATTCACGACATTTCAAGGGAGAACATACTTATGCTCCTGTAACTGACAAAGATTTATGGCAGGTTATTCACAAATACAAATAAGGGAATGATAATAGTATCGTTATTTAGTTTGGGACTACACTTGCAGTGAGCTAATATTATCCTGCTGTTTCAGATTGATATCGGAGAATTCCTAATTGGTAACCAGTCATCCGGTAATTTTTGAGATCATTGTACTGTTGTGTCTTCTATTCTTGGTTTCTTGCTATGCAAGATCATTGAATGTATCAGTTCTTTGATTCGCTTCATGTAGGTTACTGTCTTGAAGGATGTCCTGCTATTTTGGACTCTGGATCACCATTACTCTCCGGCCCTACAGTATGCTATACCAAACTATATATACTCCTTACGTTGTCTGGAATGACTTATGGAGTCCTGAACTCAATATGATTATATGGAGTAATTTTTTTTGTGTAAAAATGTTACTGCATGCAAGAGCATTTACATCGCGTCTCAATTGTTTTCCTGGACATCCACGCAATTTGCGAAATTGAATTACTGGTAAATCTCTTGAATTTGCAGGTTGTTGTCGCTGAAATCAACCACGCAATAGGAGCAAAAGGTGTCCTAAGCAAGGAATGTGAACAAGTAATTTCCCAAAACGGAGAGCTGATATGGGATCTTTTGGCTGCAAAGGTATCTTCATCCTTCCCTCTTTCGGAGACCAAATTCTCGGTATGTCAATACTGAAAGTTATGACTTTTGAGTAGGCGGTCTTAACATGGATATTCTCTGTCCTGCAGGTAACTCCAAATAAAATATGTTTAGAAATCAATCTGTGTTTCATCCATGGGGCTCAACATCTGAGGTTAGGAGGTTCTCGATCTTCATACTAGGTTTGGTGATTTCATTCATGTGCACTGATGTTACTCGGGCAAAGATGCAAGTGACAGACGTGTTCTCGCATCAAAGTTTTTGAGAATATTTTGTAAAAACATTTGATGCTTTTGGCCTGAACTGTGTCAGTGTCGTACTGAGTTCACACGCAGCTGAAGTGAACTGTCGCAGTAACATAGATTCGTGTATAATAACTAGATTGCGACTCATCTCATCAGTTTGTCATCGTCAATATAAAAGCGATAGAACACTGTAAGGCAGAGAAATTCAGAGAACTTACTTCTTAGATTGAACCAAAATGAGGATGAATGAATTGCCGAGTTCAATTGGGTCAAGAATCTCGTCACCATAACAACTCAAATAACCAAACTGATTTGCAGCAATGATCTCAGGACACCTCAGGGGGGAGACAGCAGAAGAGAACTCCTGACAGTCACAGACGACCAGTTATGCAATACTTGTCAGATGGCAGTTGTTTGGATACAAAATCAGTTGAAACTAGGAAATTCCAAGAAACCGACACTGAGCTATGTCAGCAAGGTCATTCTACTCCTTATAATGTAACAAGAAAATCTCTTCCTATTTGTTTATGCTGAGCAAGTTCATCACTGAAAATTTGGTTGTCCCGTCCTGTTCAGCTCTGCAGCAGCTTTCCGGAACCTGAAGGAGATGTAATAGTCGACTGCGACCATATTCGACACATGCCAAACTTGACACTGACTATTGGAGATAAGCCTTTCACCTTGACTCCTGTTCAGGTCAGTCTATGAAACTCAAGTGAAATGTCGTTCTGTTGTCCCCTACTCTACCTAATGAAAGTGATGATACTTCCTGTCTAGTACACACGCATTGTCGAGGAAAGCAAGGAGACGATTTGTCGTAGCCAGTTTTATGCAGTGGATCTGCCATCTTACCCTGGTGCATGGTATGCATAATTTGCTTACTGACAGTGGTACAAGTTTTGATCTCAGATGTTGAGTTTCATGTTCAGAAATAATCCCTGAAATTGTTATTTTTATCTGCAGGATATTTGGTAACATTTTCATGGCAGCGTACCACACTGTTTTCGATTTTGGCAACTTGCGAGTGGGCTTTGCTGAAGCAGTTTAATCATCTGAAAGACATAAATTTCGAGTTTCAACGACAATTATCTTTCCTTTTTGCAGGGTCATGTTTCACTGGTCTTATACTTGAAACAATGTCTAATCACTTGGTTACGAGATGAGATTCCTCACCACTCGCACCAACCATGTTACATTTTGCGATATGTAATAAAGTGACATTCACGATGATCTTGACATATTAGATGTCGTAAGAGTAGCACCCCTTCAACTCAATGAACATTAGATTTTGGTAAGAAATCCCAGATAAATAGTGAAATTATTGTCGTAAATTAAAATTAAAATTGTTAACGAAAATCAAGAAATGGTTATCAAAACTATCATAATTAGGTGTAAATCCAATCGCAAAAACACTAATATTTTAATATCATAGATATTATTCAAAAGAAATGTTCAAGTAAAGAGCCACTAAACAATTTACGAATCTTTCATTGACTGACTAACAAAGTTGACTGACTAACAAAGTAATGTAAACGCAGCATAATGAACAGGACTATAGTCTTTAGGACAACCCTACTGTTCTATACTTGTATGATGTTTTTACAAACACTGCTTTCATTTGCAATTGTCGCAAAATACAATCGCAAATCTAAAATTGTGACCGTCTAATTTTATTTGCAACCAACATCAATCGCAATAGCACGGCACCAAGTCCAAAATTATCGCACTACAATTTTTTGTGACCACAATGCTATTTACAGTTTTCAGTAATCTCTTAAGAATATTTATTTTCCTGCAACCTAAACTCAAACTCAATGCCTTATAAATTGTCATATACTCCGTACATAGCTCTTGTTTAGAAAAACTTAGTATACAATTAAATAGATTGGTCTATATTATTGTTGGTCATGTTGGAGATATCAACCCATTTTCGAAGATGAATAAAATGACATGATATATGCTCCTAGTAATCCATGTTTGAGCTTGTCTAAGCTGAATTTCGAGGCTGTTTGCTGGATAAAAAAGATAAGTTTACACCGTGTAAGATTTATATGCTACTACACAATAGGAACTTACTTAATGTGCACCAATTAATAATAACTTCGAATTTTATGATTAGCCATAAACAAAAAAAAAACCTACTCCATATCTGAATCTAATCATATGAATCATGTCCCATAGAAAATTATATAATGTGGATGTCATTGATGCCAAAACTTTCAAAGTCATAACTTAATATTGATTCTACACAACAAGTAATTCATGTAATTATATATTAATGTGAATCTCGTCTATAAAAATTATATAATAATGTGAATGCCAAAACTTTTAATGTTTTTAAGTTGGACTATTTATTATTCTATTCCTACATCAATAAATGTGACATGTGGCGCCATTTTATTGGTTGATGCTCTTCTTTTTTTTCCTTGAAACATCGTTATATTATCTACATGCCAAAAGCAGCAGAGTTAGGTGGATTAGCACTCGAGTCTATTGTTATTTGCAATGACACCTATATAATTATCTTTTTGTATGAGACGATCTCGTTTTTACAGAAGATATAATGCATAAAATATTGTAACATAAAAGCAGCAGTCGAAGTGGATAATGCTCCCTTGCCTAAGAACGAAAATTCTTCCTCAACAATCAACATCGCATCACTTAAGAGTTAAGACTTAAGACTAATAGTCAAGGTCTAAATTAATTAAATAAAAGAAGAAATATATAATTTGTGCATCTTAATCACCATTAGTAACACGATTTTTCTAACATATATTCACTAAATATACGTTAAAAATTCAAAAAAAATAAAATATTCCCTCCTTGTAAATTAAAAAAATCAATTAATTTCAATTTTCCATAAAAATCTACCTAAGTATAATTTTTTTGAATTATTAACGTATGTTCAAAAATATGCTAAAAAATCGTTACAAGCATTCATATATATTTTTCCTAACCACGGCCACCCACTATTAAAAAAAGTACGTAGTATCAATTTAAAATAACACAAATATTTACATGAGATATCTCACAATAACATTATCCGAGACCTCCCACATAATTAGTTGGTTATTTCTTAATCACAATTTCCTTTGTTCTTTTTCTTTATTTTTATGAATTATTCATCTCACACTATTCTAATATAAGACGGTCTCATTAAAGACCAATCATCCAACAAATGAGCCCACCTAGCAAATTAAATTTCAATCTTGACCGTCAAATAAATGATCTAACGGTCCATATTTAAGATTCCCCACGTTCCTCACGATACCACCAAACCCATATATTGTTCCCTAGTATAAATATAATTATAAGCTTACAATATATACAACATGCATGCAATTATATAAACCATACTAAATAATACTGTATATACTCAAAATTAAACTTAGCAAATAATCTCATTTTTTCATCAAATTTTATACATGGGAGGTAATAATAATAGGCAAAAGAGGTCAATATTTTCGATGTTTAAATCTAAGAAAAAGTCTAATAATAATAATAATAATAATAATGTTCAAAGGAAGGTTGATGCAACGTACAATTATAGGGATGAAGCACCAAGAAGAAAGGTGTTTCCTAGTGATGAAGACCGGGGCTATTGGGTTGGTGAGCCCGGTATCGACCGTAAAGCTTCGGATTTCATTGCTAGGTTTCATGAAGCTCGTCGTTAAGAATCTCAAACTATGGCTATTCCTAATAATTTATGAGCTGCAAGATTAATTATATTGATTAACTCAAACAGGATTACAGAAGACCTACTGTTGATTATATTACATTAGAGTTATGTTATATCTTAATTATATGGGGTACGTAGTTAATTAATTAGCTAGGTTTAGTACTCTAGAACATAGTAGTATTTTTTTTTTATTCGAAATAAATAAAATGATTAATGTTATTATTGTCAATAAGATGCATGCATGACAAGTAATAATACGTAAATACGTTAATGCACTCTTTTACTTATATACTCAATTATTATTATATAATAGAATTTTGTGTGAGAATTGTTTTTAATATAGATAATAATTGATTAAAACGAAGAAGATATTATAAACTCAATTTTTCATTGATTGAATTCGCATGTAGGATTGATATATGCCTACATATATTCATTGAGGATATAGTAGCAAATGATAAGCTCCGGAAAATTAGTCAAAATATTTAATCATAGAGTCAGGGCCGTCTTAAAAAATTTGGAGGCCCCGTGCGCATGCAATTTTAATGTGGGGCCTCACGTTATGAATGATTAGACTCAATAGTTTTGACAATAGTCTATTTTATTGCCATATGCAAAGTGTAGACTTAATTTTTGAGGTCCCTCAAAAATGGAGGCCCAGTTCCATCGTCCATGGTGGCCGCCATGTTAGACACCCTGCATAGAGTACTAATTAATGTTTAATTCAATATGAGCCGCCATATATATTCCATAGTTAAGAAAATGGTTATCTTAATTAATTAATGATCAATAGTAATTAATGTTTAATTTAAATAAAGATTATCATCAATCGATGTCGGTATGTGATTAGTTGTAATCACAGTGATTACACTAGTACATTACAAAATTATTAATCGTGATTATTCCAAAGTCGCTTTAGAGATATTTAGATAATAAAATATGTATTTGGGAGACATATGCTTAATAAAATTTTCATCATGTTCATTGTTCCCAAAATAATTTATTAAGTACAATTCCTTTGCACTTTAATTTACCTAATTATGATGCTCAAGTTCAAGCAAGTAATGGCTAAAATAATGTCACTTTGTAGCATTATGTACCTTGTATCACAAAAACTTTTTTTAGTTTTCTTTTTGTTACCACTTTGCCTAGACAAAGTTATGGTACTTGAAAGATATATAGGTCACGTTTTCAAGTAGGAGTGGTGCATGGGCACTATCAAACAAAATCGAGAGTACGAATTAATTGAATATTTGAAATTATGTTATTAAACTCGGAAAAAAAAAGTTCCGTCTGAATAGTATCTCTCTCGCGGCATTTGAGCATGTCGTTTGAGAGTAGTACAAAATGAAGCTGTCTTCAAGTTTTAGAATGACATGCGATAAAAATAATTAGAAAACGTTAAATTTAATATGGCGCATGAGACTTATTGGTTATTTTGAATCATAAAAATGTTCATAAGATGATTAAATTTGATAGTGAGTACTTCGAATTCGTATGAGATTTTCTTAAAATCACTTCATAACAAAAATCTCTCATAACTATGAACATTAAAAATTTTAAAACTAATAGTACTAATTAAAATCAAGGACCTTAATTCTAATCTATGGGTTAGTAATGAGATCATCGGCATACACAAATTTGATCGATCTTACCTATTAGAGTTCAGAAAATTAATATAACGTCTCGACTCCCAATTCACCAGAATTAATTCAAATTTAAAATACTCGTTCACCTCCGATCCATTTCGAATTCAGACCACACATTTACACCACCCTCGTCTGATCTTGATGTTTATACTTTATAGTAACAAAATTATTGCAATAAAAAACGCAAATTCTAGAGTCTATATAAAGATCACTAACTTTAAACCATATAGTGTCGCTTATATTCTTTTGTTTTGTGCAAAAGTTCATTTGGGAGGAAGTAATGAGATTTGCATGCCAGTTGTATATGTTATGCTTTTCTTTATTTCTTTACAATCACATTATCACAACCATTATTGAAACTAAACAATTACCACCCTTTTTAGTGATCCCCCCTCCCTACATACCTTTCTTAGGTGCTCACCTATTCTGTTAAACATATATGTTGGCTACCTCGCTAGCTACCTTAAGGTTTTGGGACTTTGTATATATCAAGTAGGTCTAGCGTAATGATTACTCACATCATACATTAACCGTAGAATTAACGATTTGATCCTTGATTTATGGGAATGAGACAGATTTTTAGATCATCAATTAAATGAACTCATGAGGCTATCTTATCATGAGATGCATCTCCTCACAGTACTAGGCGTACATGCATGTTATTTAATATCTATATCGTTAGAGAAATTAAGACATCGTGAAATGATCACATACGGAAAATTATTTTGTAGTTAACTAATTACAAACTATCCTTTTCCATCAAAGGTGGCTAATTGTGAAGGTCGTTGGCCCTACTTGTCTCTATCTGGAGCCTCGTTTGGGAAGGCCTGATTTGGCCTCCAAAGTCTGGGTTGGCCCACCTCAAACAAGGGTCAGAGCATGCATGGGTAGAATTATTTGCGGCCTATCTTGACAAATGTTCCTGTTAAACTTTAAAATTTTATTTTTTTTGAAAATTAATAGGTCTTGTTTGAATCAAATTGTGTTAACCTCACTAACGATATGATCCTCTTCCCAAAAGGACTTGACTCGAGTCAAGTCAAAGAGGCTCAATCCTCCAAAAAAACATGCAAGACCTCTCTCGATCCGACCCTTAACCAGTTCTACCATTAGACATTATAAAATGATGAAAATGATAGTCTAAACTTACCTAAAGCAAGATTCCAGAATTCTTTCATATCCTTCAACCTAATGAGTTGGAATGAATCAAATTGACCGACGGTCAAGGTCTATGAAGACTATTCCCAATTGACCAATGACCAAGTTGATTTAATAAAGTTATTGGACGAAATAAATATAGAATCAGAAGACAATGCTACAGTAAAATTGAACACTACTCCGTATGCTTTATCAAAGGTTCTTTTATATCTTCAATGCACCCATTAAAATCAGTTACTAGAAGCTTTTTTTAAACCATTATTTTTTGACAATTTGTTTTATAACACGATTCATTAATTTATTTATTTTTTTTATTTTAAAAGTGATAATTAATTAGACGTTTTATTTATATAAAAATATAATTTGATCTACAAAAGCTTATTAAGGGAAAATAGATTGACATCATAGTTGATATTTTGGATGAAGATATATTAAATTATATTTTTTATAAAAATGATTTATATAGACTTATTTCAAATAAAAAAAATACCAACAAATGATTGAAACATAACAAAAGGTTTATTAATTATGGAAAAAAGGATTGTACAACCAGTTGTATTACAACTATCTCTAATTTTGTGAGCATTTTTATAATTTTTTTGAGCATTTGATAAACCATTATAAATGTAGCTCATAAATCTTATAAGAAAATTCATAAACTTTACATGAATGCTCACAAAAGTGAAACCAGGTAGTACAATCGATTGTACAATCTTTGTATTGAATTAATTACGAAAATTAAACTCATTAACCATTTAACCACAAAGCCAACCAAAAAGCTGATTTTATCATGACAAAGTGGGCCTAAATATAAAAATTGGGCTGAAAGTTGCTGGAGTGGCCCAGTCTATTATGGGCCATACACGACAATTAATTGGGTCGACATGACTCACGACATGCCTTGCCTTCTTACAAAAATTTTAGAGTTTTTTAAGGTTAGCACGGTCCGACACGACAACTTAGCTCGACAATCTACCAACACGACAATGACTGTATATAAGGTAAACGAAATCAATAATAAACGACTTCGGATTTAGGTGTCACGGCGGTGGGACAATGGAACACCATTGTCCACGACGTCCATCCTATAGGCAGGGTACCATTGTCCGAGTGTCGAACAATAATAAACATTAGACATATTGTAACGACGAAGAACATTACACCAATGAAAAAGCAAGATTTATGCATAATAAATCAAAGAGATTGATTCAAACAACGATAAATAAATACACCGATTACAAAACAAAATAAATGACCATTTCACATTATTTAATTAAAATACACAAACATAATACGGAGTAATAAATAATATACACGAACACGACGATGAACTACCAATTAAATACGAGTAATCCATTTATTAAATCACCATTGCCAGCAAAGAACTCCCTCATCTTACCTGTTTGTAAGTTAAGAAAAACATTAAACTAATCATGATTAGCATTATTTAGTAGAATCAAACTTTGTTGATTGCAAAATTATAAAATATGATTATATATGACGTATTACTACTTTATAATATTAGTATAGTATTCTGAATCGATCGAGATCGTATAATGTAACGTGTATGCTTTCGCTAGCTTTTTTATTTTTTCTCGTTAAATATAGACGGAGTACGTATTATTCTTAGAAATGATATGGTCCTAATTTCCTAAATGCAATCAGTAGTAGTGTAGTACTCACTAGTAGGTCAAGTGTCATTATTAACCCCGTGATTTTTATATAAGACTGTTGTATGTATGCAATATTAACATGATTGTACGTTTCAATAATTTGTTGTAAACATTATATTTCGTACTTCATTGTATTATATCGCTTTATATATTTTTTTTAAAATGTCTAAGTTCCATTTTAATGATAGATCGGGGTAATATTTTAAATATAATATAAATGAAATTAAATGGAGGTAGGAAAAAGTGATCTTACAAAGATGAGAAGAGATGATCACTACTTGGTGATTACCCAAATAGCATAAATAATTCCAGGTAGATAACCCAAAAATGTTAGCAATAAGCAGATCCAAAATTCAATCTGCCCAAAAATAAGATTATGCGTTAATTCCATGCAAAAAATGACATTTAATTCAAAACAACATGCTCAATATTTATTACAATAATGGAAATTAGGATTATACAACAAGTAGTACGTACTATAACCACCATTGATTTTTTGAGCATTAAATTCTAATAACATTTCTGAGTTTTTTGTAAAAACTTGTAAAAATAGCTGACAAAATTTATAATAAAGCTCATTAATCTTACTCCTATAACATTGCTAAAAAAAGTGAAATCAGGTGTATTACAATTGGTTGTATGATTTTCTTATTTGATACAATAACTCATAAAAATAAAAAAATCAATTTTATACGTAACAACCGTCGTCTTACCATTATTTATAATTTATGATCACAACATGTCATTATATTATAAAATCGTCTGATGGTTAGGTTAGACGGATAAAACGGCGTTAAATTTGTGTGTTGACATTAGAAAGAAGTTCATCACATGATTACATAACTAAACTCCAAATACAAAGTATAATTATCTTCGTCATGTCAAATATATTCACCTATGTAAATTGACATATAATTTTATGAATTGATCGTACGTAGTCAAATTCTCAATTATTTAACTCAATTCATTTCCTTATATATTCTATCGAAAAGTTTACGTAGAAAATAAACAAACGTAAATAACTTGTTAATTCAAAGACGATCATGCATGCAAATTACCTTACAACCATGCTTCAAAAAAACACCAAGTGGTGGCAAAATGATAGCCAACAAAATATCAATGCACGTCGATGCTGACATGGTCTTACCCTTTTTTTTTTTTTTCTTACAAAAGTTGGTTAGAAAAGTAGAAATTTATTTGGTACCAAGTAGTAAAGTATGTGATGATATTTATAGAGAACTTAGTATTTATAGAGTTAATAGACAGCCAATATCACGTGTAATTACACCATATCATTGGTTGTATAATGACACCATTAGTTTAGCTGATCACTCTATCTGGCTTTACACGGTTAAGTAACTAAAGTCACGTTGTGTAGCCGTTACTATTGGTCCGATTGGTCTTGTACAAGTATAACATTGTCGTATATACGTGTTAATAGTAGTAGCTAGACAGCTAGTAGTAGTTATGCTGTTTTTTTAGGTTGTAACTATTATTATCAGTATAATTAATCTAGTGTAGCATCGATTAGAAAAACAACTCAGCCAAAACGGACTTTGTCAACTAGGTGGCAATGGGCCGGGATTTTCCGGAATTGGACTTGAGACCTCAGGCACGCATGAATTGAGGCTTTGATAGTTTAATACATATTAGAAGACCATATCAACCATACAATTATAATTGAGGTTCGATGATAGGTTCTTTGACCTTAATAATAACATCTTGTATATGCAATATAGTTGATGAAACTATCGAGGCATGTTAAATACGGTGAATCACGTAGTTACACATCAAATAACTTCGTACAATAGTATTTTGTAAGGGTTATTAGTTCTTGTCAATTATAATATTTTGTATATTTTATGACATATTTTGTTTTGAACACTTGTAATCGATATATGAAATTTTCTCTTAGGTTAAAAACCAAATACGGAGTATATAACAATTAATTAGGAGTAAGATACATAAAGTTAAATTGGACACTCGGAAGAACTAAGGTCACTATTGAAATAAGAGTTGCAAATATTTTATGAGTGGAAAACTACATTTATCCTACCTTCGTGGCCTAATATAATCATTTCTACAATTGTATAAAGAATGATTCATGAAAATAAAATTATGCCACTTGTAACAAAATCTTCCAAAAGGCCAATAGACGTTTCATTTTTTGGTAGAATGTCACATTTCTTGTTAAAAAAAAAGGCTACATCAACCTCATTTTTTAATTTCATTTCGAGTGACATACTATATCAACTTTACGTGTCACAGTATCTTGAAGGAAATTGGTGATGAGTCTTGGACACGATCTACATTTCAAAATTCGATTTGTTGATATTAAATTTAAGTTTTAATTTTCTAGATTTTACAAATTAAGTCGAATATGAAATGGTGGTAAGTAATTTCAAATTTTAATTACAGTATTATTTTGGAACCAAAATTGTTGGAGATTGATGAATTATTGAATTAGTAACGTGTTTGGTGTAAGTTAGTAAGTCAAAGAGTCATATTTAATGCAATTTCTTAAATCTTTTTTACTCTCTTATATACGAAGTAAATGAATGTATTTGTATAATAAAAGAATACAATGAATGTTATATATTGTATATATATCATAATATAAATCCATATATTCCTTTGGTGTCATAATATTGGACGGAGTAATAGAAAATATCACCCTGTCATCCGATATAACTTTTGAAATTAACTTTATAATCTCTTCATCTCAATTTATTTTGAGTGTATAATTCATTTGTTTACAACTTGTCATTCAACGATTGATATTCACCTACCTCTTTGAAACAATATAAATCATAATATTCTTTCAATAATAAGTCTCACATTAAAAAGATTGAATTAAATCGATTATATAAACTTTTATTATTTTGAACTTTTTATACTAAATTGAATTTTAAATTTCGTAATCTAATAAAAATTGAACCAAGTCGAACCTGGCCGAACCACTTACCCAAATCGAAAGGACCGCGACTGCGAAAGGTATAAGTGTGATCCATGATATGTTACCAAAACCTTGCATTCTTTGATTCCACTAACCCTAATTTTTATAAGTTCAATTAACCCTAATTACCCAAATCATACAATTTAACCTAAAAAAATTTGGTATAATTAACCCCTAATTACTACTTTATCTCACAATATTATACCCATTAATGCTTAAACATTGTTTAATGAGTTGTAAAATTAACCTAATAACTTTGTAATTTCTGCTAATTTAATTGTAATTGTTACACTTTATTCGATTAAAATGCATGCTTTTACATGTAATTGTGAATGTGATGATCATGTTTTTTTGTTGGCGAGTTTTTGAAAAGATTGAATCGAATGCATTGTGTGTGCACAGTACGTGTTTGATGAAATGAAATGCCTGAGAGAAAACCTTGTTTCTTGGAACTCTATGATCGTTGGACTTTTCGGACTGTGATGGTTATAATCCCGTAAACTTTGTGTGTCGTAGGGGTTCGTAAGGAAATGTCTGTAGTTCTTATAGGAGTGAGTGGTTAGAGTGTTTTGACTGCTTGTGCTGACATGGTGATGATGTGTATGGTGTTTGGAACCGAGTTAATATTGCTGTAATAAAATACGGTTTGGTGGGTTCAGGGTATGTCAAGAATTCGGTGAATCAGTATGTATTACGGATCATCTAGAGATGGTATTGAGTCGTTTAGGAGCATAGGTGGTGAGGAAAGACTTTGCTCGGAATGTGATAATGGGAGGGGTTGTGCAGAATGTTTTGCTTGTTGGGTTGTCATTCTTGATTGCTCACAATGCTTGTGCTAGTTTTGCGGTTCTACATCAGGGGATACCGATCCACAGCCTTACATTGACAATGGGGTTTGTAAAAATGTGTATGACAAATACTTGTGCGATGTTTCAAGAGATAAGGAGCTGCAAGCTGTGTGTTGCACGTGTATGTTAAATAAAACCGTCCAGCAGCATGACTGGTCTAACCAAGTGAATGAATTGCTCGAGAGTATGTTGCAGCGGGGTGCAAAGCCGAGGCTCAAATTTGCTATTAACAACGTAGAGAAACAAATGTTTGGGATCGCAGTGACTAAACTAGTTCTTACTTTTGAACTACTCGCTCTTTTTGCTGGTTCTCCAGTTCGGATAAAAAAGAATCCGAAGACCTGTGGAATTTTGCTTTAGACATCGACAATAGTGAACCTTTTTCCTAGCTGATTGCGGAGATTTTGGTGAATAATCGATGCATATCCAGATGCTAGCAAGCATCATCAAGGAGGTTATCTCTTTCCTCCTAAGGCCTTTTTTTTTTTTGTATTTTTTTTTCTGTTTGTAATTCGTGATTATTTCACATATGCAAATGTACGTGCCTACGTGGTAAGTGACCAATTATGCCAAGTAATGCAAGGAACTGACTGCGCTGTAGTAATTTACTACTTATGCTTTCAGAACTTTTTGATGCAAACTAGTCCCTCCATCCCTTTTGTATTGTCCCTATTTGACTAGAGGTCATATTTAAGATACGTGGTGGAACGTCTTGTTTGCAGGACAGTAGGTAGGTCGATGCAATCTGTTGAAACTTGAAAGTCCCTGATATTTTTTTCCTGATTTAGGTGGAACCTGATATCTTGGGTTAAGTACCTTTGCCATTATAGCTTTAGTTTGAGATGTCATAGCCAGGGCAACCGACATCGTCAATTTCGCTGAAGAGGTGATGTAGGTTTTACCTTGAAAGCATGCGCTACCCTGTTGACTTCTGTATGCTAAGGCTTTTATGCTCCCGACTCTGATAGTTGCTGTAGTCATCAGCTGTTACCTGGCCGAAACTGAATTGATGACCTCGAAGCCTACTTGTATGCCTAGCTTGTTGTTGACGTAATCTCATAGGCTAGCTAATATGGAGTAGCTCTTAATTGTGTTGATATTCTGCGATCCACTAGTTTGGCTTTGTTGCGAAAAGCACATTGTGTGCTGATACTAGGTATTGATAGTCATGCCATCAACATTCATATGTTTCTGAATCAATGTTTTGCAGTGGTGATGTTTTGCAAAAATGGCAATGCATGTATCGGCATTCTCCCTAGGTATCATTTATACAACATTTACCTAAGAAAATTATAGTAGCCCCTTAGTCTCCTAACGTTACTTATATGAAGTACTAGGCTAAGAAAATACGACAAACAAATAGTATTCATAAATATCGTGAAACAATATTTTCAGAACAAATTCTATTTATGAACAAAAGCTCACATAAAAGGCCACTGGTGTCAAACTCTTGATACTGAAATTTGGTCGTACATATAGGCTTGCTTCTCAGAGGAGTGTTGATCACATTAAGCGGCAGCGATACGGTTACACACAGAGGCTGATTCCAGATGGCCCATTATGAAGTATGCGTAGAGAATGGCCTCCACTAACTGCTAATTCACAATATAAGAAGCACAAACCATTAGACGAGTCTTTCTGATTTTTAACTACACCGCATCTGAGACACTATCATTTAGTATTACTCGTAGTATTTATGAGTTATGACTTGGGCATTCACGACTTGCGTAAATTTTCCTAATGACTCTCCTGAGAGAGAAAATCAATTGTGGAGATCAGCTTAAATTCTTAAACCTGTCAAATGATACCCTAACATTTCAGTGATTTAAAGTATCAAAAGCTTAAACCACAGCATCTACAACTTGTGTGTGTGGACCTTTATGTAAATTTATTTTTCTCTTTTTTTTCTGCTGTATAGCCCATACCTGTATGGGCATAATGTGAAGAGAAATTCTTAGGTGCACCGGGAGGACCATGTCACCGTCCTCCCTATCCAATGAGAAACCTTCATTTGTATTTTTTATTAGAATATTTATGGGAAACTAGACCCCACTAATA
>JAUEKU010050539.1:0-13875 GCA_032274805.1 Gypsophila paniculata | reverse complement strand
CACTACCGTCGCCGCCCTTGCCTTTGATCTGCACCACCGATGCTCCTAAACCGCGACCCGCGGTTCTCAGATTAAGAGAGGTGTCTGCTCTTTTTCTTTTTTCCACTTGACCCAACGGGTTACCCGTGACCCGACCCGACCCGACCCGGGTATTTTCGGGTTATAAATGGGTCGGGTGTTTTTCGGGTTCGGGTTTAAAATGCCGGGTTTTTGCGGATCATTTTCGGGTCGGGTTTCGGGCGATTTTACGGGTCGGGTCAATTTTTGACTGGTCTAGTTGTATGTAAGCCCATTTGTTTATAAATTGCAACCCGTAGGCCTCTAGTCACCAAATTAGCATTTACAGTAAGTTATACGGAGTATTAGTTTAGTTATATGTACACGTACGTTCATCGACGGTCATTCGTCTATGAATGATTCCTTCTATTCATCGAATAAGAATCCTCTTTATTTCTTAGAAAAAAAAAGAGTTCATTACCTCTTACAAACTTATTTAAATATTAAACATTTCTATGTTTTGTCATTTTGTTAATGGATATGAGAATCGTTAAATTGTTTTAAAATAAATCCGGTCCATTAGGAAAAAAAGGAGTGAACCTTTTCTCCTATACACCACATTTGCCTTTACCTAATGAATAGTGTATAGGATGTCGGAAGCAAATTTTGACACCGATGAGTTTCGCACTTAGTTCAGAAATTATAAGTAACACGATTCAATAACTTTAGTAGTTGTATACGTCGGGGTTGATAGAGGCACCAAGTGACTCATTTGGAGAGAAGGAAACGGTGGATTAAAACTGGTCGTTGATGTTATTTGGTAACAAGAATGCAACACTACCCTTTAGATTTCATTCAAAAGAAAAATAAGTTTTAATTTTGTTATCGGTTCATTGATAATTTTAAGTTACTGTTGTAAGACCACCGATAATTGGTAGCTTTTATTATTGGTTCATTAATAATTTCAAGAATGAGAAACAATAGCTTGACAACCCGATTGATTTTTTCGTGGATATGTAATTGACTTGCCTACTTGGGGAAGGCTGACAAGGAGGACACCCATGGAACTAAGATGAGGCAAATTACTTTCCCGGGTATTCTTTGGACAGCCTGGATAACACGCAATATGGGTATCTTTCGCAGGGCAACACCAAATGAATTCACCGCCGTGAAACTGTTTGAGTCCGTAAAGATATCGGCTACTGCAGGGGAAAAAACTCATCGTACAAATAAGACCAGACTGTGCAGAACTACTAAGGATGCAGATAGACTCATTAATGATGAAACTGCGGATAAGGTATTCCTGACGAGTAAAGAAGGACAATGCCAAATGACCCAAATTTTGGTGGACGCTGATTGAACTAACAATCTTGAAGCAACTGTGGGCTAGATTAGACATGACAACCATCTTATATCTGACCGAATTTCTTACTGTTTCAGGATTGAATCGGCTCTTCAAGTAGAACCAGAAGGCACAAGGGATGTTCTCCTTTGGGCGAAAAACAAATCGATCCTTCATCTGTCTATCCACGCCGATTGCTTGTAACTTGTTCATCAGTTGGCTGGAGTTATGCCAATCCACCACCAAGCAACCAGAATGGTTGAAGATATAATTTGTATTTTTAGTTATTTTCAATGTTTATGTATTAATTTCATTCTGAGGTCACATAATAAAACTGCACATTGCTTAGCAAAAGCGGCAATATACAATTAATTCGGTTGACTTTCTCCTACTAGCACCAAAAAAAATAATGAAAAAAATAAACATTGATTTTTATGAATGAAAAATAGCTCCAACAAAAACCAATGTCAAAACATGTTTACGAATCTTATACTATTTTATTTTTAAAAACCTATTTACCATCCAACATATCAAAACTAGTAAATCTCTTAAAACATATACATCCATTTTATTATTAAACTGGTACTCCCTCCATTCAAGACCAAACTCTCATTTCATAAAATTACCCTCAATTTGTAAATTAAATATATTTAATTTTGTATTATAGAAAATTATAAAAGTTTGATATTATTATTGTAATTCTAGAGACGAACCTAACAAGATCCCACATGGCTATATTTACTCTTATAGATTGTCGAGAATAATCGATTTACTTTGAAGTCGTGAATAGTGACATGAGAGTTTGGTCTTGAATGGCGGGGAATATTAATTTAAAAAAATTACGAAATAACATTAAGTAACGTGCTTTGCAAATTAATTAATACTAAGAATTTGGGCATCAAAACTGCAATGTTGATTGCACCACTGACAGACGAAGACAACAAAGCCGTAATCCCAAAATCATTATCGACTAACCTGAACATTAACGTGTATTTTTTTGAATAAACAAAGAAAGTTTTATTATTGGTTGAGTATTTGAGAAGCAACCCACATACTAATGTGGGTGTACCTGGGCATCTAAATAAATGCACCCATAAATTCTAAATTTTGTACAATTAATAATACAACATCTCAAACAACAATGTCCTAAATAACAGGACATACCCAAACATCTTCTTTGGAAAAAAAAAATCTCTAAACACCAACCAAATTCAAGGCCAAGAACGTAAACCGGTAGCCACTACTATCGGTGCATTGGAGGTGGCGCCATTGGGTACGCCATTGGGACCGCGTAATGTGGCTGATGAGGGTGGTGATGACCAGGAGGCGGAAGCATAAGAGGTGTCCCAACTGCGGACCCCATATGACCCGGTATCAGGGGCGCTACTGGAGCTCCTGATACCGGGTGCCCCATTTGGGTTCCGTACATTCCCAAATTCGGTGTACCATTTACACCGGCATGGGCTTTGTGTTTGCCTGGCGTGCCCGCCACAGCTCCCCCGACAGCTTGAGTTGGAGCAGGGTTTTGCTGGCCCGTGATTGGGGCTTGATTGGTCGACAAACCACCGCCATTCACGCTCGTAATGTCGTGGATGCTTGACCGTCTTCGGTCCCTATTCATTGAGTTTAGCCTAATGAAGTACTTTTGAGCATGGCTAGCTACTTGTGTTGGTGTTCTTGTTATCACAAAGTTTCTTGATATGCTTCTCCAATCTCCTTTCCCAAATTTGTCTAGCCCAAGTAAAAACAACCTGAACAACCACGTAATTTTCGGTTTAATTGTTAGTACTTAATCTCGATTTCTCGTTTTAGTTTTGTAATTAACTAATCACTTGATGATTAATTTTGAGATATGGAATGTAAAATCACCAAGTAAGCTATGAAATTAGAGACAAGTAAAACTTGTTACACACAATCATGTTACTCATAATCCTTACAATGTCGTGCACTCCAGTTCATCTCAAATCAATTCAATTCGACTGTTTACAATACAATATTACTTCTCACTTCAATAATTTAGTTCAATTCAATACCCCGTATCATTTATTTCAATTAAGATAGTTTCAATTTCCAAGAACAATGGCCAACTCAATTTTAAAATTCATTAATATCGAGGTCCAACCTCATATCACTAAAGATATCTAAATTAATTCTATCACCAATTGGTAAATACCCTTTGATGATTCCTAACAACCTTAATTCAAAAAATTACCCTACTTCATTCAGTCGAAATTGTTCCAATAATTCCAGTCGATACTGATTCAATCATATAAATTCAAATGACGACAATATAAATTCAAAAACGAACATTAGAAGCATACCTATGCTCCTCTTCAGTCCAAGGTATCCCCTTCTTACGTTCCTGGTCTAATTTGGAACCTTTGGACCCATTCCCACCCGAAAACCCATTACTACTAGTATTCCCATGGTTCGAACTCGTGACCTTCGGCTCATTCTGTTGTCCACCATAATTACCACAACTCGACACCATCGTCGTCTCTTCATTAGATACATTATTCACGTAGTTTGGAAGTACGACCTTACCCGACTCAATAGCGTTAACGTCGTCTACGAGCACCTGATAATGTTCCCTTATTTCCTCCATGCTTTTCGTGGGTACCAACGACGCAATCTTCTCCCATTCGTCTTCTACTAACGAGGACATGTGTAAAGCTATACCGTTTTCGAACGCTTTCTCTTCTTCCCTTGTCCATGAACAACCCATGTTAGGCATTTTTCTTTAGTTAAGTTGTAAACAGTGAAGTCAGTCAAGTGTAATACAAATAAACTATTGTGAATGTTCTGTTATGTTATATTATGTATGTGCTTTTTTTTGGGTAAAAATGTGTGATATTTTGGGTAAAATGAATGGTAAGATAGAGAGAGATCTTGGGTTTGCACAAAGAGGCAGACCAATAATGAAGGGAGGAAATGATAGGAGAGAGAAAGAAGAGAGAAGATAGCAAAAAAACAGGATAAGAAGTGAGGTTGGCATCAACCCATCAATTTAGTAGAGGGGGACCCCTTTTACTTTGTGGGAGAGTTGAATTTGGCAAATTCTCATTTAACGCGGATATATTCGTCTTAAATTTTCGATAAAAATTTTCGTGGTATCTTTGTATTTTCTGCAATTTTACGTGGTATCTTTTGATTTTCACAAACCTACATGGTATTCCTCTACTTACTAAAAACTCTTTAAAATAGTCAAATCCACCTCTTTTAATTGTTTATATTATACACTTTTTATTGATTTTTATGGCATTATTTGTCAAATACTTAATTTATATGTCACATATTCAACTATAACTATACTTTAATTACAACACTTAACTTTATTAAAAAGTCAATTTTCACTAATTTGGGTATTATTTGATCTTTTTCCTAAGTTGAGAGGTATCATGGAGATTTTTGAAAATCAAGGAGTATCATGTAAAATTTTAATAAAACACGAGGGTAGCACGTAGAATTTCCCTAAATTTTAAGATAAATCAAGTAGTGTTTTCAAAATAAAAATAAAATGTATATGGATTAAGGAAACAAAAAATACTTGTCTTATATGCACAGGTTAGACAATACTGAATAAAATAGGTTAAGTATCATCTCATTTATGTATATTAGACAATTCTTTTGTGTTTTTCCTATACATTTTGTTTTTGTGCAATTTCTGCTACTTGACCCATCTTAATCTTAAGATGGATAAACCCGTCTTAAATAAGAATTTGTGAGCATATGGTGGTTATTTGTTGCATAACGATTATTCTATGAGATCGTGGTAATATAATTTGATTGTAGTTGAAATGTGATCGTTATTATTAGAAGATCAACTTAATCAAGACCTTAAAGTGAGTAATGAGGTCCGATAATAAATTCATATATCTTAACACGTCCCTTCATGCGGAGGTTCGTAAGGGTCGACGCGTGGATAAATGCTCAGGGAGGCCCGTAGGCGTCAAAGTGGCTAAACACAGGACTTTGTCTACTGTGTGGTAAGGGAGGGCTTCACAAGAATCAAACTTGAGATTTCAAACACGATGAGCATCTAATATCATATTAAAAGATCAATTCAACCAAGATTTCAAGATTTTGATTGAGTTGATTTTTTAATAGTTATGATGGTAAATATTATTGAAAAAAGGTGACATAAAATAACAATCAAGTTTTAAGGTAATTCAGTAGTGAAGTGGTAACTAGGTCCACTGGAAAGGGAGATAACTTTTTTTAGGGAAAGAATATAAAATGAATAAAATTAGAATTTATAAATGTCAATCACATTTTTTTAGACGGTCATTTGACTCATTTATAAGGGTAATTTTGTTTGATTCGTTCATATGAGTATAATAATAATATCAAATTTTATATGACATGTAATTAAAGATATTAGTATTGCAAACTATGACTCGACAAATGTGAACAAATCAAATCTAATATTGGATTAGATGAGAGTGAGTAATATATATGACTAAACATAATGAAACATGTACTCTTATGAAAGCATATTTCATTACAAATTTAACATGATAAGTTTCATATTTTTTCGAGTATTTTATCATAAAATTAAAAGTTAAGAACTTATCTCCTAAAACAAAAGCGTCATATAATTAAATATAGATGTCTTATAAAACTATGATGTGTTATCTACGTTCATTGATAGCGATATTCGTGTCGATCCGAGTCCTTCGAAACAGGACACAACATATTCGAACATAGTTATTAGCCCCTTAGCAATGGTCACGACTCGTTTTATAAAAGTTGCAACAATCATAATAGTGATACAGTTTAATTATCAATAACCCGTAATACGCATATGATAGACCTAATAATTCTCCATTAAGACGGATTATCCGCCTTAATAATAAAACGGGTCAAATATTAATCCACTTGTGCATACAAGACAAATTTTTTGTTTTTCCTTTTGCATTTTGCTTTTGTTTTATTCACATTATTTAACTTGTCTTAATTTTAAAATGAATATATCCATTTTAAATAAAATTTTTTGCCATATCTCATACAATAATTATTATAATTTGTAATGTTGTAAACAATTTACATGTCCTTACAAAAAAGGATGTGCCCTTCGTTGCAATTGGTGAGGCACAAAAATGATGGGGGGAATTGTGGGGACTGATGTAGAAACTGACTTTGAGAATCTATGGACTCATTACCATTCAATTTAGGGGCACAGTTGATGGGTCTTTTTCTTCAGTACAACCCATCTTGTTGTTGGTGTTAGTTGGTGAATCTGTCGTAAATAGATTATACCACCGATGGTATTATTATTTGAATTATATTTTTTGAGTTTTTTCGTAAAGATGTTGAGCTATCTGGTTCGTTTGTTGAGTTTTTATATAAAGCTTTTGAGTTGATTCACAAAAATATTTGAGCTCAACATCTTGTAATTTAGCTCATAAAGTTTTAAAAACTCAAATTCTATACACATTTGCTCAATAAGTGATGAAATGGTTGTACAATGCACATATACCTCCGGTGGTATAATAGTATTTGTGGTGAATTTGTGTGTGTAGTGTATGCCCTTTCGATCCAATTAAGTCTAATCATTTGTTTTTGGAGCGATTTTTTAGCTAGTGTGTAAAATTATGTTAAAATTCGCAAAGTTATTTGAGTAAAAAAATGGACTAAAAACGATAAGAAATGAATTAATTATCACGCTCGTGTCCGGTCATTCGTACTCCTCCATCAACCTAACTCTGATACTAGACGTTTTCATAGTTATGTAGTAGTATTTGTTCTTATTTTATGTTCGTTAATTATGTTCTATCTTGGATGTAACACGGGTTTAGATTACCCAAACTTATAGTTACATCTTTTTACTACTGAAAAAAAAAAGGAATTAATCATCACGATAAGGAAATTAAATTGAAAAAAGTTGATTGGATCCGAAGGAAATTTTTTTTATCGAAATTGATGGCATTTCAACTGAATCAACTTTATTTCCTTACCTAAAATATATTGAAATAAGAAAAAGTTAAAGATGTGAAATCAATTGTGTAGTTAGGTAGTCCTTTTGATCCATCTAATTGTTAACAATTTTTAAGAAAAATGAACCATTAATGACTAGGGGTGTTCACCGGTCCAAACCCGGACCGGACCGGTTAAACCCGAAGACCGGTTTCCCCTAAATACTAAACCCGGAGACCGGACCGGTTAAAAGGAAACCCAGACCGGACCATCCCTAAAACCTTTAGGTCCGGTTCAAACCCGGGCCGGACCTCCTAATATAAGTATTTTTTAAATTTTTTTCCCGTAATTGGACCGGACCGGACCTAAGATCGGTTGCCTCATTTTCCTAGACCGGGAGGCTGGACCGGTTAGTGTGTGGTCCAAGACCAGACCAGACCGACCGGTCCGGGTCGGTCCATTTTACCGGTCCGGACCACTTTTTGAACACCCCTATTAATGACAGAATGACTCATATATCCCTCTTTTTCACAACTTTTGAAAAAAGTGGACCAATATTTGAGGGTATAAAAGTAAATGTGTATAAAAAAATTTACTTGAAAAAAAATGTTAGCAAATGTATGAAACATCCAAAAATAGAAAATGTAAATTACAATCAGATAATTAGAGGGAGTAATGTTATGTCAAGACATCAACTCAACCAAAACTTTAAGTCGATGGTTGGAGTGGATGATTAGATATTTCACATAGGAGGGACGTGGGTGGTGAGGTTCGAAATAGTGACCTCATGACTGACATCATGTCATGGAACAACTCAATCTATAGTTTAAGCCGATCGATGGTTGGAGTTTTGGGATTGATTTTATACTCTCTAACCTTGTATAATGGAGTGTAAATCGAATATATACTTCAAATATAGGTAACGAAATCGATAGATGATTGATTTATAAAGGTCTCGGAGGATATTGTGACCAATTTGATGTATTACCATATTAGAGCTAGAGGTGGCTTTTCGGGCCGGGCGGCCCGCCGTGGCCCGGCAGCCATTTTCGGGCCGGCTCGGAACAGGCCCGACGGGCTATTAGGCGGGCCACTACGCGATTTCTCAGAAAATTTAGGGCCTAGACCCGAACCGGCCCGGTCCGAAACAAAAAAAACGTTAAAATAATACATATAAACGATTAAAACGGAAAAAAACCATGGCCCGGTGGGCCGGCCCGACACTAGCCCGAAGCCCGGCCCGGCCAGTCTCAGCCCGAATATGTCTGGGCCTGAGGTCGGGCCACGTCACCCCTCCATTTTTTGGCCCGGCCCGGCCCGAGCCCGAACACTCGAAATTCGGGCCGAGCCTGAGCCACGTCGGTGGGTTTGGCCCGACGGTCCGGCCCGATGGAAAGCCACCTCTAATTAGAGCGTCCAATATCAAGCTTTAAAGGCGATTTTAAATCAAATATAAAATGGAGTTTTAATACAACGACGCGTATTATAGTCATGACATCATAGTGGGGAAATGTATTCTTTCATTACAGATTAACTAGTGCAATGATATTGATATAATACTTCCTCAAAGTTCTAAAATATATGGAAACCACTTGTGTTGAGGCCTCTTGAAAGATTAATCTTCCATTGTGATTGTTATATTCTAAAATAATTTAGAGGGCTTACCTCAAGAAATTACGATTATCAGCCGTAGGGCCGTTTTTTTATCATGTTCTAAACAATCTAAGAACAACGGCTCCAAAATTTTAGGGCCTCAATATTATCATTTTACAGCGTTAAATGATAAAATCGTTAATAAAATACTTATAAATTAACAATATAGATATATATATATATATATATATAGAAATACAACTCTCCCTTTACAAATAACATAGACTCAATTCTTTTTCTTTATCTTGTGTGTGCTATCGAATATTGTGGGTTTGTTACATTCACCTACTAGTTCAATACGCGTGCAAAGTTGCACGGGCATGTAGAACAATTAACAATTTAGCATAAAAAAATACTTGTAACAATGATTTTGAAAGATTTAGGGTAACAAGTAATGAAATAATTTGTAACTAAATTTATATTTTAATTACTCAAAAGTTGATGTTAGGGGGAAATAAGGAAATTGCAATGAGGTCAGGGGTTTTATCCATTCCCATATAATGGGAATCGAGCAAATCTTTTGGTTAGCCGTTTACGTCATCGTGAGAGAACTCCACGGCGAAGAGATTAGTCATTGTAGTCCATGGTGAACACCCAGGTTTATACCAAAAAAAAAAATTAGAAAATCAGTTAATACCAATCATGTAAGTCTTACGTTGTTGAAATTTATTACACGTATAATAGCGATGGTTCATGGTTATGAAAAAGTTGTGTAAATTGTTAATCTAGAAACGACGACTATGGTCTATGGGTGGTCTAATTTTATAAAACTCATACGCAAACTCAAATGTAGTGGGTGGTTCTATATTGGATCGTCTAAAATGAAATTAAACGTGCCTGGCTGCCTGCAATGGTTGATATTATATTCCTAGATTTTAGCTAAATTTACGTATAAAATTGATTTGTTTGTTTATTTAGATTATTTCGAAGTTCAAAATCACTTTTTTATTTTTTATAATATATACGGATTTCACAAAGATTCAAATGAGATGGTCATAAACCTTATAATAAACCTCTCATATGAAAGGTGGTCTCCATTTTTTTTTTTTTGAGTGTTACCGTGTTGGTAGTGTATGTCTTACGGTAAAACGGTCATACCGAATGCCTACTGTACCGATTTTATTTTTTTGATATCTTTGATTAATATTTCAATTAAAGTATATTGTGTTATTTATACCGTTTAAAAATTTGAAGGATATTATTTGTGATCACCTTTAAATTTTGTATTATCTCTCATTAATCTTCATATTTTGTTCTTTTATTTTTTATTTTTTCCATTTTGATATTTTAATAAAAATATTTCATAGTTTGTAACTTGTTTGGAGTGAAAATTTCAATAAAATGACGGAAAATTATACTGAAGGAAATAAACCTCTAAGAATATTTATTATTTAAGTATTCAATTATACTGATGATGGTTAAATTATTAAGCATGATAAAAGAAGAATGAAGAATAAATAAAAATCAAGGAAATTTTTAAGTGAGTAATTAAGGAATGAATTGAAATTGAAAAAGGAAATGAATCTTTTTGGGATGGACATGTATTCAATTCCATACTTCGTACTCCGTATAACTCAGTGCTTTGCATATGCTCTATATGTATACTTCGTATCATATACTCCATGTAATTAGGCTTAGGCGGGAAACAAAATGATGGGAGAAGGACACGTGTAATGTAGTGTAGGAGTGGTTCTTCCTTTATAAGTATTATATATTATAATTATAATAATTATTATATTATATTACTAGCTTAGCTCCCGTGCAAAAATGCACGGTTTTTATAGCTAAAATATTTTCAATTGCAATACAAATAATAAATCAATTTTATTTAAAAATAATTTAAAATGAAGACTCTTTTACAAAAATATTTCAAAATGCATAGTTGTTATAGATAATATATTTTTAATTAAAATACAAATAATAAACTATTTGGTAATCATCTAATATTCACAAAAAAAAATTATGTAACAATAAAGTCGCTTTGAAAAGTATGTGAAATCAATGAATTTTATAACTTTTAAAAAGTTTATTTGTAATAGTTAATCAAAATATTTATATTTGATTAAGTGAATATTAAAAAAGAATACTTTTTTAGTAGTTGTATAGATTATAAACATGAATAAAAATAATAGGAAAAAAAATAAGTTTTACATATTTTTTTATGAAAACTTGATAGAGACTCGGAAAAAAATTATTTGAAGATTAAATATTTAGGTGTATTTTATAGTGAGTAGATAAAAAGTACTATAGAAGTATAAAAATAAATTATTGCCTAAAATATAGTAGATGGTGTTTTGGAGGGAAAAAATTGATGGAGAATGTGACATGTGGCATTGGAGAGGTGAGAGAAACTGTGTTTTAGTCTATAGGGGATATTATATAGACAGATAGATTATCTTTATATGTTTATTCGAAAATTAGTATACGGGCCTCAATTAAATTTCAAAACAAGGGCCCAAAAAATCAAACTACGGCGGCCGTGATAAACAATTATAACAGAAATGATATCATTCGAAACTTCATTAATCTAAAAACGTCTACCTATCATCCAGACAACCACGGCCTTAATTAAATGAGCTAGCTCATGGGTTACTTTATTACGTATCCTATTAATTTAGTCCAAGATAAGAAATTAAAAGACAAACTTAAAGCAAAAATATCGTCTAAGATTTAATGATCGTTGGTTACACTATAAAATAAAACTAGTTTTGGTGCCCGGGCCCGCCCGGGCGACCTGTTTATACTTTTAATATTATTTTTTCATAATATTTTATCCATTAATTCCAATATTTTTAAAACAAAATTAAAGTATGATTAAACATAAATATATAATTTTTATTTTTTTATAATCAATTAGAGAACAATAGAAATGTTACTCGTAATGTTTTAGTTTTATCTTTATATAAATGTTTTATGTGATATCCTTGTTCATTCTCATATAATTAAAAATTGTGAAAAAGTATGCCTAAAAAATTATAAAAAATAATTAAATGATAAATGAATGTCAATAATTGTTAGTGGATGAGTGGTTTGTCATTTTTCAATAATGTTATGTTTTAATAAAATTGTGGCGTATTGTTAAAAACATCAACTCAAAAATGGGTTCCTTTGAAAAAAAAAAGATGTTGAAAAAGTAGATATTTTTATATATTTAGACATTTCGGGCTCATCTCATAGTGAGACCGTTCCATATTAAAATATACGCCATCTATTTTAATCATTTGTTTACCTTTTTATTTTGGGACGAAACTAACATATAAATGCACCATTTTCTGTATATAAAACTAAAATTTAGTCCAATTATAATTCAAAATCATTACGAAAAAATTGATCTTCTTCCAAATTAATAATCATTTTGATCAGATTATTTTATTATACAAAGAAAAACGTCAATTTTTACTCAATACCAAAATAAAAAGGTAAACAAATGACTGAGACAGATGGAGTATGTACTAAGAATAGAATTTTATATTTATAATGCACAAAGTAATCGAAAAATTTTGAAATGCAGGTGAGTATGTTCAAAATTTAACCGATTAGATACGTAGTTGATCAAGATATAGATATTTAATTTCGTAAGCATGCTTTTATCAAGATTAATAATAACGACTACATAACTTAATTATAACTTTAATTGATTAAATTAGAATCATACTTGCAAAGTTAAAGATCAATAATCCTCTTGACACTTTCCCTTTCTTATCGATTATTGTTTCTAATTTTCCAAGTTTTTTCAATCTACCAATGACATCTACATAATATATTCAAAAATTTAAGATTTTGAGTAGTATTAAATTATTATTAAGTAAATAATAATTTTTTCTATAAGTTTTTTTTTTTCGTACAACAATTGTATGTATTAATAAGTTTTAGCAAAATTGTGAGCTGAAAGTCATTACCTGCACGAAACTTGATAATGTCATAATTAAGAAGCTAGTCTGAAAATTTGTTGAGGAACTCTCAAATCATATTCTTTTATTGATAGATGCTTGAATGTAGTTTTCTTGTAATAATTAATTTTATCGTTTTAAAACTATTTTTTTTTTTTCAAAAAAAAAGACAATTTATATCACAATTTTAGGGAATATATGGGCTTATTTTTTCCACGTTATGTTTATCCACATTCTCGTGACTCGTACTTTTAATTTCCAATCCTATTTATTCTTGGTTAGGTCTTAAATAATGTCATATTCGGACAAATCATGATTTTTCTCAACCTGCAAATCATAATTAAAACTCTTTATACAACGATATTCAAAGAAATTACGCATACTTTTATTACTCTTTCGTACCTTTTTTGAGGATGTTAGCCATATTATGCTATTAGTTTGTTTACCAATAAGTTGGTGTAATTATTTGTTTTGATGAACAAAATAATCTATATTTTAGTGTTTATACAGTTTGAAAATAAGTAATTTATTTTAATATTTTTGTATTTCCATAATATTTGCATAATTGATTTTAATTATTATGTACAATAAAATATAAAAACTACCTATAAATATTTTGCACATAAACATTATATGCAATAAAATATAGAAATTACCTAAATATTATAAATATTTTGCACAGAAATATTATGTACAATAAAATATAAATACTATATAAATATTATAAATCTGAATAAGTATCAAAAATATTAAATAATTTATATCCAATAATATTTTGACAAATGTCGATCAACGGAACCCTTGGATTCTGATTTATGTAGATAGTAGGAGTATTAGATTAGATTAGATTAAATTAGATATACCTGTCTTAAATAAAAAATCTATGTTCATCCACCTTGACCTTTATAACACTGTACGTTTTAGTGCAATTATTTCTTTACTAATCTTATGTAAACACATCTAGAGAGGCTGCAATCGTGGTTTCAATCCTTTCTTGCTTTAGTTTCATGCATTCATCAGGTATGGTTGAGAATAGTAGATCTTGTTGGATCTCTAATCAAATGGAAGGATTCATAT
>JAUEKU010050428.1:0-13877 GCA_032274805.1 Gypsophila paniculata | reverse complement strand
CTAATATACTTACCACGTTTATAAATATTGTCTTCCAAGTAGCCTAAAATAAAGCGATTTATTATTGAAAAAATGGATTAACCGAATATTATTAAAATATGTTTCAAACATGGAAAATCATAAAATCACGAAAAATAGGAAAAATATTCACAGTTATTCAACGATAATATGTCTCACAGTGTGAGATAGTTTTATATGAGACCAATTATTAATTTAAATTGTCTTTTTATGAATTATGCGTATAGTTATAGATTTTTTTGTACTTACAAAGTGAGTGGAAATTGATTCTTTAGATCACCTTAAGAGCGTTTTGCCTACTACATTATATTGTCTAAGATAATGAATGAATGAATTAATGAATGATATCTTCTATTTGAGTATGTTATTACAAATTTTTATGTTAAACGATATTATAACACAAATTCTAAATGAGGTAATTATGGGGTAACTTTAAATGTGATGTTGAGTAATTTATTAGTCGTTGCACGCATATACAACGGTATAGAATTACTCATCTCATAATAATATTATAATAACACCTCTCACATATTTATTTCGATCTTGTAAATTGATTTTTTTTCTTGGTTACATATATAAGACCGTTATAGCGTATAATGGGTTAGTTTTAACTAAAATATGACTATTAATAATAATGATTATTATTGATTTGAATAAATTGTGAAAATTAAAAATATTTTACGTAATGACAACCACAAGGCCCACAACAATTTTTATAGTGGTTATGATTTTAGTTAAGTTGTCGTACACCAATAACATTCGTATACGAAAATCACTCCACAATAAACTTTAACTAATTTAATTTGTATTATGATATTGCATCAACAAATGATATTTTTTTTTTACATTTGCTTAGTACGGAGTACTTAGTTTTCGTTTTTTTTTGCATGCCTTAATTTATTGGTAGAGTAATATATACGGAGTAGTAGTTAAAGAAAACCCTCTATGAAGGACTCATTGGGTCGTGTGTTAGATTTTAATAGTAAATAGTCAGGTGGAAACGGATACAGGTCGATCGAATCACGCACGGATCATAATTTATAGTTTTATGACCTTTAAACACGGGTTAGATTAAGTTTTTGATAGAAGTAATAGAACTACCATATACGGAGTATATTATAGACATTTTTTTTGGAAGATATATACGGAATTATTTTATGTGCACGTTGCACAACTACTAAACTATACAACTGCTAAGACATACTCCGTATAATTTTCATGTAAGGTATACGAAATTATTTTATGTGCACTTTACATAACTGTTAAGCCATATCCATTTAACGATAAAATGTAGTAACGAGTGATACATCCCTTTCCAAAAAGTGGAAACATTTTAGTAAAAAGTGGTAACATGACAACCGTGGTAAATGAGAATTTGCTTAAATAAATAGGGAAATAATAATAATGATTCCCGTACAAAGCACAGTATAGTCAAGTGGGGTAAGTACGTGGGAGAAGTTCCCATTGTTAAAGAAGTCGACATATTCACACACGTGTTCGTTCACCTTCTCTTTCCTCTCCTCTCCTCCTTTCTATTCTTCTTCTTCCTCTTCAACAACTTCTTCTTCCTTTCTTCTCCTAATCATTATTCTCCTCCTCCTTAATCACCCAATTAACTCTAATTAATCTCATTTAATTAATAATTAAATTAAATTAAATAAATAAAAAATGGTGAAAGAAAATACAACCCCAAAGCACCACCACAAGAAGGTTCCAGATTGGCTCAACTCCTCCATGTGGTCCCCCCCTCCTCCTCCTCCGCCGAAACAACCACCGTCTTCGCAACCGTCCTCCACTTACGCCTCCCTCGATCACCTCTCTCCGCCGCACCTCCGCCGCACCGACTACCTCTCCGCCTCCGCCGACGACGACGTAGACGGCGGCGAATCGCCTACTTCCGCCCCTCGCCGCCAACCTCCTCCTCCTCCGCCGTCCCGGCCCGGCCCGACTTCGCCGAATAAGCCGGACTCTAACGGCACTTCGACTTCTTCTAATTCTTCCGCCACCGTCGCCGCCGCTGCCGCCGCCGTTCCTTCCGCTGAGGAGATCTCTCGTCATGCTCAGCTACTTGTTGAGGTTGATTTTTTTTTTTAAATTATTGCGAGACCGTCTCACGTGAGAATCTGTGTTTTTGTTTTATTTATGTGATGACTGTGTTGAAGTTACGGAGTGTTTGTTGTTCAATGAAATTTATTGCTTTTATTTGGCGCGTGAAGTGATGATGATGATTGTGTTGAAATCGTAATTTGAGAAACGTATACAATTGGATGGATGGAAGCGAGGAAGTAGTTATGTATTTTATGCGATTCACTTGTGTATTTATTCAAGGCGTTGAGCTTTGTGATTTTATTACCGTATGGAGCGGTGATGATCATGTTGAAATTATATAGTGATTCGAGTCGAGTCAAATCGAATCGTTTCTGCAAATTAAAAGTGTGTTAGAGCAAATGCTTTCTTGCTTTATTTGGCGCATGGAGTGATTTGATTGTTTGTGTCGTTTCGACGAATCAGCGTGTTACTGCATGCAGTGTGAGACGGTCTCAACGGAGACTTGCTTGCTTGCTGTTGCTTTAATTGGCGCATCTTGATGACGATTGTGTTGCAATTATGGTGTTATTATATCTTTCATGTTATTTCTGCAATTGAAAGTGTATTATTGTATATTAGCGTGTCCTATTGCTGTTATTTGCGCATTGAGTGATGGCGATTGTGTAGAAACTATGGAGTGCTTCAATTCTTCGATCAGTTCTGTCGTTTAATAGTGTGGTTTTTCGTTCTCAAGTGACTATTATCGCAGAGAGTGGCGATGATTGTGTAGAAATTATGGAGTAGTTTGATATTTCATATCATATCTGCTATTCGAAGTGTAATATTGCATGTATTATGGCTTTAATCGGCGCATAGAGTGATAGAAGTGTGTAGAAATTATGGAGCGGTTCGATTTTTCTGTAATTTAATTGTGTATTATTTAGTAATCTTACTTGCGCATGGAGTGATGGCGCTTGAAATTATGTTGATGATTATATAAAAGGTGTCGAAAAAAGTGATAAACATGAAGGAAGTGAGGAGGTTAGCAGCCATGGGAGTTCCCGATGGCCCCGGAGTTCGCTCCACCGTCTGGAAGGTATTGGATCTCTCAATCATACTGAGTATTATTTTATAGGTTTCCTAATTGTGAATTTGTAATTGTATTACTCAATTTGATAGTTTGTCGAATAAAATGAACATGCAGCTACTACTAGGATATTTGCCGAGTGATAGAGCGATGTGGCCGGCAGAATTAGCTAAGAAGAGGTCACAGTATAAGCATTTCAAAGATGATCTCTTGATGACGCCGGTATTTATCGTCTTCTTCTCTTTAATTAGCTGAGTAGAGGTTGCAGTTCAGCTCGATTAGTAAAGAAATGTAGTGCTTGGCTGTTTTTGCATGATTTGATTGATTACCATGTTTGGTTGACATGCTTTGTTCATTGACGCCGTTTTTTTTTCTTTGCCAATGATTACCGTTGGCTTCGCTGAGACTGGAAAATTTCAAATAAGACGAGAGTAGTCATTTCTTTTTTCTATGAAAAAAATAACCTCGTCACACACTAAAATGGAATATTCGCAAATTCTTGCTCAAAAGAAACGATAACTAACTTGAAAACTCCCTAAGTTCATAAAGGTCCCAAAAATCTGAGATAATTTCCCAAAAAATATCAGAAAAAATAAGTGCTACTCCATACTTTGTAATCTGTCTGGTTACCATAAATTTATTTTTTTGGTTTTCATTTGACATAAGTCTTATAGAGTATTTCCTAAATTGTTTTACGATACCATGGTTGACTACATTGGCCACATTTTTATTAGCTCCGACACATCAATAGCTTAATTTGTTATATTTTCTCAGTAAATAAATACTCTATAAAATTGCATGTAGAATGTCATCAGTCTACAATTTTTCAAAGAGCAAAGTTTTGCTATGCGTTGTTGATTTTTGTCTATTGTAAGAAAGTTTAGATTTCTGAATGTCTATGTGGCTAGTCAGTCAGAAATTACAAGGAGGCTGGAGCAGTCGGCAACCCTTGCAAGTGATGAACTAAAAGGCGGTAGTCGCTGCATATTGTCAAGATCTAAAGTAACCGAAGATGAACATCCGCTTAGCCTCTGTCAATCTAGTGTTTGGAATCTGTTCTTCCAGGTAGTCCTATAGAGTAACATGTTCATTGCTTCTGATCAAATGTGTTGTTGAACTGCTCATTTTATTATACCTATTGTTTAACCTAGTTTTGCATGGTTCAATGTTCGATTCGGTTGACGTACGGGGTTAAGATTGTAGAACGCTACCCTACCCAATTGTGAAAGCTGTGTACCTTGTAATCATAATTTATTCTTCTATTCTTCTGTTTGGTTGTCCTAGATTGCCCTACTGCACTTCAACCTTTATCCTTCTTTTTCAACGATATGGTTTTTCTGTCGTGCTCCCTAAGGGCAGGCACGGAATAAGAACACATTAAAGGAGATAATTCTCAAGATTCGGAAATCACAAGTGAAGTACGAAACTGTTTTCATCATTTTAAGAACAATCTTTGGAAAGTATTTCCTTTTAAATTTATTGTGTTCCCTTAGAGCGCACGTTACGAAAAAACGATACTTAAATCATCATATTCATATGAAAATACTAAAATATGAATATATGATATCACCTGTTTAACAAATCGGTTCAGCTGTTGAATCTTACATCTGTTTGTTGACAGTTTCTTTACATGCTACCTATTGGAAATGATCACTTTGGCTGTGTAGCTTGAGTGTTTTACTCTGTTTCGACAGCTTGCTTTGGTGATGCACAATTGCATGTACACCGCTTCTATTGGATATTATCACTTATTTCTGCAACTTGTGCTTAGGACTCAGAAATCATAGAACAAATTGACCGGGATGTTAAACGAACTCACCCGGATATGCAGTTTTTCAGTGGAGACACTGCTTTAGCCAAATCCAACCAGGTTATATTACTTTTCTTTACATTGATTTTTTTAGCATAGTCAAATCTGGTGTTATAAGCTGAATAATATTTCTTATCACAGGAGTCTATGAGGGGCATACTAATTGTGTTTGCGAAGCTCAATCCAGGCATAAGATATGTCCAAGGAATGAATGAAATCTTGGCACCTCTCTTTTATGTCTTCAGAAATGATCCGGACCAACAAAATGCGGTAATGTAGTTGGTTTTTTGGCTTGTCTTTATAAATATTTTATGCGCCTGTTTGATGTGCATCACAGTATTCTATTTCTTATGAGGTTGGTAAAGGTGGGGAATTGGATGTGTGGGTAAGAATGGAGGCCATGTTTACGAGTTATGGCAATGGCTGATGGCCAACTTACGCCATGCTCTTTGCGGGTTGTGGGCATGATGTATCAGTGGAAAACTCCGAAATTTTGACTGAAACATCCGATGTTTTAAATATTCCGTTCTATTATCTATGTTTTTGTGACTCGATCTGTGCTCCGTACTTTTTTAGGAAATGGTGTTGGAGAATGTATGTTTTGGTGTATGAGTTTATGAAAAAAGAGGTCATAAAAAGGATGAGATAGGCTATAAACATGTAAAACCAACTAACATCTCACCTCTTAAGAAGTGAAGAATCTGAAGATTCAATTCATTTGGTAGATGTTTTTGAAATTTTGGCTGCATTTGTCGCAACCTGATATGTTACAGCCACCATATGCAAATACCGATATATCTCGACCGTTATAATACCGTGACTGATACGCATTTCTATCTCTTATCATGATATAACAATTTGGATGTTGACGTATATGAGTGACTTATTGTTAATAGTGCTTGTTGAGTGACAAGACTAGCAAGAAATTGGAGATGAGGCATTTTGTGAATACAGTTTTGGTAGACAAGATTTATAATGACGAGTACTTGAAACAACTACTTGAATGCCCCTCAATAAGAATCGGAGATGTATTCAGAGAGTTCACGTAACAGATATGTAAGTGTGAGTTAAGTCAGCCAATAAGTCAAGTGGTGAACTTAGCAATGAGGGATCCATAAATTAAGCAACAACTTTTGAGACGTGTTCTCATGTAGATCACTTAGAACTTGATTGAACTTTTGATTCAGACTTGCTGCATATTATGCACACCAAGTAGCCACTTTTTACACAAGGGTGACCCGTGACGACTCTTTGCACAAGATGGCATAATCAAAGGAAACATCCCTTCCATTAGGGATGGTTGAGCTTGAGGCCTATGATTTAATATTTCATGTTTTACCGCTTGAGCCAAGTGCCAAGCCATTTGGCGAAGCCTGGGTAATTGTGTAGCTTCAGGTGGATTTTCTTCTCGCAAATTTGTAAAGATTTCCCCGTGAGAGTGTGCCGTCATGTGGCTGAACGTATCTTCGTTTTTTTGGCTCTGCAGGCTGCCGCTGAACCAGATACCTTCTTCTGTTTTGTTGAATTGTTAGGTGGATTAAGAGATAATTTCTGTCAGCAACTAGATAACAGCGTTGTTGGAATTCGTTCCACTATCACGAAGTTGTCTTTACTTTTAAAGGAACATGACGAAGAGCTTTGGCGTCACTTGGAGGTCACATGCAAAGTAAATACTTCATTTACTTTGGATGTATTTTTGGTGGTTTTGTATAAACTTCTTGAGTCCCATATCCCCAATTCATTTCAAGAATTTCCTTCCTTCAACTGGATTTCTTATACTGTTTGTTTCTTTTTGTTTATTTCACACTCTGTTTTATGGCACTCTTAAATCGTACGAAGTAATGGAGTTGGCACAGTTGTCTAGGTTGTAGATCTATGGAACTTTGGTATTACAGAATGGATTATTGAACTGAGTGTGGCATGACATTTTGAACACCATTTCATACTTTGTTCACATGCTTACCTAAATTTTAAATGAATTAACTTTTGCCAGCTTTTGGTTCTGATCGACATGCATTTAAGATTAGTCAACGGCACAAGTGTTTCATTAATTGAATGCTAAATTGTTTTCAGTATGTTACCGGATTCTCGTCCTAATTGATTTTCCTTTCATTGACAGGTTAATCCCCAATTTTATGCATTTAGATGGATAACACTGCTTTTGACACAAGAATTCAGCTTCACGGATATCCTTCATATTTGGGATACGCTGTTAAGTGATCCGGAAGGGCCTCAGGTATATTTCCTTACTGTCTAATCAAAATACTCCTCTGTGGGTTTTGAGCGATTAATTATTTGCTCCTGCAAACAACTATGCGTAGTATGTGCAGACTCCTGAACAACTCTTTGAATTCTATTAAAGAAAAATTAGAATATCGCTTGCCAAAACTATTCCCCATAATTTTTCGGGTTTTTGCTACCAGGCTCTCCATTATCTATGCTCTGTTTTGCGATGGATGTGGTAGTCTCGTCTATGTTACCTAGTCGTGCGCCATTACTCCTGTTATGATGAAGACCTACCCAAAAGGCTAAATGTTGAACTATGTTGTAATCGTTGTCTTTAGTAGTCTAGTGTACTGCTGCTAGTCTTTCATGGTGATATTCATTACTCCGTACTAGTTTACTTCCTCCATTTGACTTGATAGTCAACCTGTGTCAACAGTTAGAAATTTGTCATTTATTGGAACCGAATTCAATTCGTCATTTTTAAATAGTTCTAATTCTCGTAGTTGTGAGAAAAATTCGGTCAAAGTCGTAAACTTCATTGCAGTACTTTTCATTCCCTTTTTAAGCTGCTGTAACGTGTGCAGGAAACATTGCTGAGGATCTGCTGTGCGATGCTTATAATAGTACGAAGACGGTTGCTGGCAGGTGACTTCACATCCAATCTCAAGTTGTTGCAACACTACCCATCTACTAATATTAACCACTTGCTATATGTGGCTAACAAATTGAGAGCTCTACCGAGCAGCTAGGTTTTTCGCGTACTATGAGTACGTCTTTTTTTCCTTTTTGGTTTGTTGTTTATGCACATTGTAGAATTGGTTTTATTTTTGTAAATGTAGAGTTAAACGTAGAAAGGGATTAGCTAGAAGTTACGTCGCCGTTTTCAGTAGTACTCTATATTATGTTTTCTACAACCATTTTCCGTCTTCCCCCTTCAATTGGTAAATGTATGTAACGCGTGATTGAAAATGAGTTTGGTACGCGATCATGGAATCATTTGTCACAACATGATTGTTGCAGCTTGTATATGTTCTGGTTTTGTTGTGATTATCTTGATAATCTATTCTTTTTTACTTGATTGCAACGTGTAATTTTTGATTTTTCAGAGTCATCCATATATACTCTGGTTTGTGTGTGACATTTTTCTTAAATGTCAACAAGATGGATTGAATGTCGATTTGACACACCTTGTCCCGCTCGTACTTATAATACTTGTATTAGTAAATTGATAGCAGCGAGATACTTTCAGATATGAGAGCAAGATATGGAGAAATTTTGACTTAAGACTGTCGAAAATTAAGAGATTAGTGAGATCGCTGTTCATATGCTAATACTGGCTCCAAACCGGAGAAAGGTATGTTCTACAAAACCGAACTTTCAAAATGAATGCATCTCTACACACATTTTGTTCACGAACATAGGCTTAGTTTGCCGTACACGTAATTAGTAAGATAGGATAATTATTAATTTAATTACTAATTATTTGTAAATATGTCTTTGAACAGTAAGTTTTAAAATCCTAATTGTATTATGATTGTCAATTGCGTAGAGAATTAACAAAATAAATGTGAATGCAATATTAACCATGGTATATTTCGTATATTATTTTTTAATAATTAAATGTGAATACATAATTTATTTATTTATTTATTGCTAAGTAATTGCGACATCGACATACGGCTTTGGTGGAAAAAAATGCACAAAATTATGACATGGGGCATGTGTGACATTAGCAAAAGTGTGATTTAGTAAAGGGTGTACAATTTATCGCTGCAAAATTTTGAACATCGCCATAAAGTTTTCTTTTTGCTTCTTTTTTTTTTTTTTTTTTTTTTAAATTTATATTTTTGTATTAAATAAGTCTATCAAATATTAAAAATAATTTCGAAAAAATTATTTTTATGGCGACTTCGATTTGAGGGACAATAACGATAATAAAATTTCGATAATAACGTTTCATGAAACTAAATTTTAATCGCCAAAAAACAATGAATTAAAAATGTTGGGAGTTGAAGGAATGAGTGTTTAATTTGGACCAAAAATTGAGAGGAATAAAATTTGAACACATGACCTCCAAGTTGTAAGTTAATGATGTTACAAACTGATGAGAGACAATGATAATGTTCATCTAAACAACACACTAATACTCGAGAAAACCTAGGTTTTCTCGAGTATTTTATTTTTATTATTTTTATTTTTTTTTCTCGAGTCATTTTAGTTTTTTTTTTTTTTAAATTAATTTTCTTAGAAAGATAAGAGTGGGGGCAAACTGGAAAAATCACATCAAAATGTGCGGCGATGTTTAACTTTTTGCGGCGATATATTATAATTTGTTTTAGTAAAATAGGAGTAGCATCTTAAGTTCTTAACAAGTGTCCTTTGTGCATACGTTAAAAAACGTCTATAAAATAAATAAATTAAAAATAGATTAGGTCAACAAGGATTATTGTCCAAGAAATTTCCATAATCTTACAAACTTCCATACAAAATACACCAATCGATCACAAATTAAAAGTTATGGGATTTTTTTTTTTTTTTTTTTGAAAGAAAAAGTTATGGAAATTTAAATCTCCAACTCTCCAAGTCATGGAAATTTATAGAAATTTAAATCTCCAAGTCATGGAAATTTATAGAAATTTAAATCTCCAACCCACTCAAATTAACCGTTTATAATTTCCATATTTAAGCCAAAACACAATTAAAACTAATCCTCCTTTACTTTCCATAATCATTACACAACAAAACCTATATAATAACCCAACATAGTATACTCTCTCAAACTCAACATATAATCTCACAAATTAAAACCCTAATCACTTTCTTAATCACTCATAATAACTCACAAGCCATGGCATCATCTTCAATAGTAGCATGCATTCACAATCATCACGCCACATACCCCTACACAACACTCAGCCCCATCATCCTAGTGACTCTACTCCGCCACGACCACCACCACCGTAACCCCGACAACAGTGTCGTAGAGACCAGAACCTCATCATACGGGCCCATAAACCCATACTGTGAAGAATGTGAAGATGCCCTTCTTAGGCATCTTACTATGTACGACCTTCCTTTGTCCTACTTCTCTGCTGAGCATGTCGTCCACTCGCTTCGTAACCTCGTCCACCACACCCACTCTCGGCTTGTGGATACCCAGTATCAGTGTCATCAGGGTGGGGTTCGGGTCGAGGAAGTTTGTTATGGGATTCATTGCTATTTTGAGAGTCGAGACGACGTTGATCAAGAAGAGTTTGGGCCTGGTTTGGAGAGATTGGTGAAGGTTACTGTGGATGGTGGCTGGGGTTTGTATAATGACGCATGAAGATTGAAGACGGTCTTATTTTAGAATTTGTCTTTTGTTATATGCAGTAGTTGTAGTTTGTAATTGTATTAAGCGTGTTTTAAATTTGTTGTTCAAATTTAGTTTACTAAAATAATAAAATCTGAATTTTATCGTTTTAAAAAAAAATCTCAATTTTATTGTCTCTAATTAAAACCTAATAATTGAACGTTCAATTTCTCCACTACATAGTGCATATAATTAATCTTTTTTCTATTTGTTTATTTTATAATGTTCGTTACTTTAATTAGTATGCCTACTTAATAATATTATCTACTTCGTATGTATTTAGAGTCTTGAATGAATTTAAAGATGATTGATAAATTTGTGATCACGTATAAGAGTGAAATATAAATCAATGAGACAAGTTAGCTGACACGATAATTAATAAAATTGAGATTTTCTTTTTGGAAACGATAAATTTGAGATTTTATTATTTCAATAAACTAAATTTGAACAACAAATCAAAAACACGCTTAATACAATACAACTACAACTACTACATATAACAAAAGGCAAATTCTGAAATAAGACCGTCTTCAATCTTCATGCGTCATTATACAAACCCCAGCCACCATCCATAGTAACCTTCACCAATCTCTCAAAACCTGGCCCAAACTCCTCCTGATCAACGTCGTCTCGACTCTCAAAATAGCAATGAATCCCATAACAAACTTCCTCGACTCGAACCCCACCCTGATGACACTGGTGCTGGGTGTCAACAAGCCGAGAGTGGGTGTGGTGGACGAGGTTACGAAGCGAGTGGACGACATGCTCAGCAGAGAAGTAGGACAAAGGGAGGTCGTACATAGTAAGATGCCTAAGAAGGGCATCTTCACATTCTTCACAGTATGGGTTGATGGCCGGGGCCGTATGATGAGGTTATGGTCTCTTCGACACCGTCGTCGTCGTCATGGCGGTGGTGGTCGTGGCGGAGTAGGCTCACTAGGATGATGGGGCTAGGTGAGGAAGTTGGTGTTGTGGCGTGATGATTGTGAATGCATGCTACTATTGAAGATGATGCCATGGCTTATGAGTTATTATGAGTAATTAAGAAAGTAATTAGGGTTTTGTGAGATTTTGGAGTATTAATTGTGAGATTATATGTTGTGTTTTAATGAGGATATTATGTTGGGTTATTATATAGATTTTGTTGTGTATGATTATGGAAATTAAACGAGGATGAAGTTTAATTGTGGTGTGGGTTAAATATGGAAATTATAAACGGTTAATTTGAGGGGGTTGGAAATTTAAATCTCCAAATTGGAGATTTAAATTTCCATAACTTTTAATACTCCGTATGTGATTGGTGTATTTTGTATGGAAGTTTGTAAGATTATGGAAATTTTTTGGACAATAATCCTCCTTGACTTTTTTTTTTACTAATTATATTTAACATATTAATCTAAAATTTAGATTTAAAAGTTCGTATAATATTTGATTTGGTTTTAAAGCATAAAATTTTTTGAAAAAATGACGATTCTCGAATTTCGACATTAGAATCTGAAAATATCCGATCTAGTCAAACATAATGAATCAAATTCAGCCATAAATATTTTTAAGTTTGACAAATATTTAAAGTTGTTGAAATATTTAAATAATTTGGACAGTTAAAATTTGACCCTTTTTGAAAATTCGACCAAGCCATAGGAATTCTTCGGCCGGGCCATGCCTACCAGAAATAGAAAAACCACTCACTTGTCTAAGAAACTGCTATAGTTGTTGAACCAGAAAATTTGTAGCCAGAATAAGAAACGATACATTGGCGAAATTTATTGTTTACATCACATCACACACAAGTCACAACTACACAAGTTACATGTCATCTTTTAACAATGTCTCCTCAATATACTACTCCGTATCAAACAGGTTAACGACAAGAGGGGAGGGGAGGGGAGGCAAGGAGCTCGGGTAGGAATAAGAATGACAATGGATCGAGTGTGGATCAAGTCGAGCCCCACTAGCATCCATCACCTAACTCCACACAATTCACCTGACCCAGAGTCATCCCTGCATCTGCATCCTGTCCACCCGTCGTCCACTGACGAAACAGGCGAACGGTGATTTAGCAAGTGATGTATGATTTAAAAGAACATTAATGTAACACCTTAGAAATCTCTGAATTTCTTGACACAAAATCACTTTTTAAATTTTTGTTTGTGAACAAAAGAGAGTTCTGTCATCTTCTCAAGAAAGGGTAATTTCTTCGACCATTTTGATGCAAAACTTCAAGAAAAAGAGTCAATAATGCAAAAGACACATGACATCAAGCCTAAAGAAAGACTATTAGCCAAAAGAAACAGAGTAGAACAAATGAAACGAGATAACGAAAGATTGTGCTTTCCCTGTTGGAAATTGATGAAGATCCTGTAGTTTTTTAGCGATCATCTAAACAAAAAGAGATAAAAGAAAGATACATGAAGAAAAAATTAAAAAAAAAATTACAAGATGAAAAACTGAGACGTACTGATACGTGGAGTCTCCCTTCATCTATCATATGGACCATCTTTCCTTGGATATTTCAGATTTTAACTGAGGGAAAAGGAGCTGAAAAATAAGTGAAATGAAACAACGAGAACGAAACAAAGAGACGTGAAACAAACAGGGACTGACGGGGAGAATGCAGTTGGTAAAAAGAGTCATTTAGGCTTGAGGTGTATCTGAACCGATCCCTCACCTGTTTCACCCATCATCAATTTGTCGCCCATTTCTTTTGTGTATTAGTCCACTTAGTAAGAACGGGTGAAGGCTTTTAGTGAATCCGATGAAATTGACATCCTACACTGACCACCGTAGATGTTAAATAATCTGACAAGGGCAAAATAAAGATTAGAATATGCAAACTGACTCCTGAACAGCATCATGTGGGATGACGAAGTGTATGAAAAGCACTCTTCATCAGATGATGAGAAAACAATGATCGACGAGAAACTAGTTTGCTGCTAAAGAGCAACTTATCTATGGCCAAGCAAGTAAATATATTGAACGCAGATGTACTGTCAAAATAGTAACCTGTTGCGCAAGTGTTTAGAGGTGACTTTAGAAAGGGAATCCCAAAGTATATGGATGTTTTTTCGAGGAAGCTGCCAGTCTCTTCATGCCTTGAGAAGCTTTGTAATATGCCAGCAACTCTTCTTTCACATCTTTCTCATGGCATCCAACAAAAGCATTCAAAAATCTCTGCTTGGTCATCCTTAATGCCCTAAACAACAGAAGTCCCATAATCTGTGGTTCAAGACCCATATCTTGTATCTTTCGGGCCAAGAGCACTCGAGGCTTCAAAGTATTTTCCAAATTAGCACATAGCAAAAATGGATACTTAAGGACTGTGCTTGCAGGCAGCTTCATCATACCCACCACAAATG